>JANHGB010014189.1:0-12429 GCA_026283785.1 Coracopsis vasa | reverse complement strand
GGGCTGGGTATTGGTCAGCGGGTGGTGAGCAGTTGTATTCTCTTCCCTTGTTATTTCCCTTATCATTATTATTGTTGGTGACAGCAGTAGTGAGTTTGTGTTATACCTTAGTCACTAAACTGTTCTTATCTCAACCCGTGGGAGTTACATTCTTTTGATTCTCCTCCCCATCCCTTTGGGAGTAGGGGGGAGGAAGAGGGGGAAGTGAGCTAGCGGCTGCGTGGCTGAGTTGCCAACTGGGCTTAAACCACGACAGTGAGTTTGTATATACTGTTACAGTGCTGCTTAAGCGAAGAAAAGATTTGTTGAAAATAAATGTTAAAAGCTGAAGGTGTAAAATAAAGCAACATTAAAATACAAACTTCTCAGGTTAGTTAGTCAAAAGATTAACAAGACATATAATCACCAAAATTTAAACACAAAGATGTAAATATCAGCTAGCATGGATCACTGCTAACACTTAGTGAAAGAATACCCAAATAGTCTAGTATGATACTATACTGTATATGCAGCCTTTGCAAAAGCAAAGTTGAGGCAGTGAAGAGGACCATGATGGAATTTAAAAGCTTTGATCTGACAACTAGGCTCAAATTCTAGAAGCTGCAACAGGATTTATGACCCATATAAGACTTCAGCTCTCTTTGTACCAGGAAGAATATTCATTTTGTTATTAATGAAACAGCAGCACAGTACAATTGACAAGCAGAAAATTATACAGAAAAGTATTACTGAGACTCCTAAAAGAAGGAAGAAACTTAGAAAAAGAAAGCTTTACATATCATTCTAAACAAGTCCACCATGTAGAACAATACAGTATGCAAATGACTTCCAGCCCCAATTTATCTCAGAATCTGTCCATTTTTTCATGTTGGACAGTTAAATATTTGTAATGGACATTTATCCGGGACCAGGAATGCAGAAAATAATTTCACTGGTGTTCGCCTACAGGCAAGTGTAGCTAGTACTAACTTTGAATTATCTAAACCCAGTATTAGCTGCTTTGGAGCACAGCAACACAGAATCCTCCTCTAAGAAATGATAGAAACTAATCCTCGAGAAGCCTCATGCTGGCAGACCACTGCTACGGCAATCACCACCAGCAGGCACAGACAGCTCCAACATCCACACTAACACAACTGAGTCGATTTTAGCTGTGGTGGTATCAGCCTAGAGCATGCGAAGCAGTCACCTCTCAGAGCACCCACAGCCCCATGCCCAAAGAAGGTGGCACATATACAATCCTATCAAGACCAGGAAAGACAAGTGGGATTGACAGTCAAGTCCATGACACTCTTACATCTCAAGCTTGTACTTCACATTGCAGTTTTTCCCAAGGCAATAATCCCCCAAACACAGATGAATTTTAAATGACCAGAAGCATATCCCTCAGCGTTAGGTTGGTCTATAAAGTGCAGGATCACTAAAGATGAGCCTCCACACAAAAAACAGAGCTGTGAGCAGTATTGCTCTTTATCTGTGTGCCCTTGCAAATTGAGCCTGTACCATCTGCCCAGCAGCCCCAAGGTGAGCATAGCAGGGATAAGAACTAAATAAAGTGTCACAGGCAAGACAGACACTACAAATAGCAGTGCGGGTTCAGTTAGTAAGCACAGAGCATATGGAATTCAAGAGCATTTTAGCAGGATGCAGTGATCTTACAGGGGCAAATCGAGCATCTAACTGCTGCTTGCACAGTTCTCTCTGCTTTAGCAAAAATGGAAAAGTGCATGTAGAATTTCAGCCTGACTATATGTTTATGCTCTAAAAACGTCTTCAAAATATTAATGTAATTACACATTTTGGATTTTTTATTTTTTTCATTGGTGGTTTGGTTTTTAAACTAATTCACACATCTAAATAGAGAATTAAATATTTGGGTACATGAACACTTGAAATACTCTTTGGTGGACCATACATGAACCAGTAGGTGAAACACATCTGTCCCCATCTTTGACAGACACAGTAATAGATAATGGTTCATTTATTAAGACAAATATTATTTAACATTATAATAATGCTGTACATTAATCCTATTCTTCACTTTATTTAACTGTTTATGATGTTTAAGCCAGAAAAGCCTGAGAGAAAAAATAAGAAATCATTAAAAAAAAAGAGAGAAGAGAGTAAAGCAATTCCTTCCTCACATCAGAAAATCCTATTACAGGAATTTTTCCAGTGCTCCCATAATTTCACCTCCTTAACATTGCCTCCATTGCCTATCTAAAAGTTAAAATAGGGAAAAATAAAGAATATGGTCTCTCTGAACTATAAAACTTCCATCCTGTTACACCCTTACAGCAGAGACAAAAGAGACAAAAGACCAGAGACCAGCGGAATGCAATGGAGTGCTGCCTTCACTAACCGGGTAGAAAAGATCAAGATCTGCCTTAGTTTTTCAATGATGCTTTTCACCATCTGTGCTCATGACAGTTTTATTCTGGGCCAACAAATGGCCTTTTTTGAAATGTAAAATTAATTTGCACTGTGTTGATAAAGTAGACTGAAGAACAGATACTTCTTACAAAACATCAACTTACAGTAAGCATTCTTTTCTGGATCATAAATCAATACAGATTGTTATCACAGAAGTAAAGCATCCAGCACTTACAAAAAGACACATAGGTACATCAGTGTGGGTAAAGCATTATGCATTTTCTGCCATAAAAATAATTTTTAAAAAAGAAAAGGAAGACATTTGCACTTACACTCACAGAGAGAAACACGGACGTACCGGTTCAGTACAGGGGAGGAAGTCATAATTTCATTTGTCACATCTCTGTGCTAAAAGATAATCTTTTTCTCAAAAAAGTGAACTTAAATTCTATCTACAGCTCTCCTGAAGATTTCTCTACTTTACACTCCACAGTATTTTTATTTTTTTAGTAAATGTATTTTGCTCTGTACTTATTGTTTCATTTTTGCAGTTTTCTAATAATAGGAATTGTAATAATTTCCATTTTCAGCAAGAACCAAATAAACCCCTATGTCACTGCTATGTCACTCTCCAGCATTGATTTATAGCATTTATAACCCAAAATAACTTTCTATTTATAGAAAAATTTTAATATATCCTTATAGAACAAAAATTTAAAACAAACCCCATCTATTTCCAATGTATTTGAAACATTACTTTTATACACAGACCTAAGCTTAGAACATTCTGTCTCTCTAGCACGAGAAGAGATTATTACTATTACTGAAATCACAACAAGAAATACTGCTCCAATTCTACTTAGGTGCCAGTGATGTTATCAGCTCCTACAAGAGAAAGAAAATTCCTTAGTGGAGTTTGGCAAGCTTTAAAATAAAGGTTTCTACACTTAAATTTCAGTATAAAGCTTAGAGACTTGATTCAATGCCAATTAATGCAACCAACTGCTTCAGCTCTCAGCCACAGCACGCTAAAAGGCAGATGAGAAGATATAGCAATGCTTATGTTACAGAATTTCAAATTTTTGTCCAATAAATAGCTATCAAACATCTTATTTGAGTTTATCTATCAGATACAGGAAATATTTACATGAACGTGAACTAACAACATGCAATAGGAAGAAAAACAAGTTGAAGCATAAAATGTTACATTTCTGTAACATATGATTGTATATGCACTATCTTCCAGTAGTTTTATGTCATTAACACAATCTCTTTTTCATCAGAATATGAATTTTTATGATGAAAGTCTTTATATAACACTAATCTTTCTATTATGACCTGAGGGAATATACTGTAATAATATTAGAAATCTTCATTTGTTCCTTCATGCCGTGATTCAAAGATGATGTCCTGGTTTAAATAGAATTAAGTGACTAAAAAAGTTATACTTACGGGCATTATGCCATGCCCTTTTAACTTCCCCTACACAGGCCAATAGCACAACTCACTGGAGGAAGCTAATACCCTTCAAAACACACTCTCACAGCTCTGTGATCATTTACCTGCCATCCTTAGGTCACAACAAAGGTGTTTCACCATGGAGGTTGGTGGGAGCCCCAGCACTGAGGGCGTGCTTCTCTCTACATGCTGGACCACTAGTAAATGACTCAAGGCAATAAAAGAGCCCTTGTACTAGAAACATTTGGTCAAGAATCTGGAGTCAGGATAGAAATCTGTTAAGTAATAGCCACCATAGGAAGGACAGATTTTCAACCTTGTAAAACTCAGTTCTTGTCATGTAAGCACTCTTCCTTCTACTCCCTTCAAGTGAAACACAAAAATGATTCAAAGGCACACGGGCAGATTAGTCCACCTACAGAGTCCAGGTGAAGCCCATGGCTCCTGCTTAAGGCCCTTTGGAGAATTAAAGGGATACAGAGTATGAATCTTCCACCCGATCCTCGATAAAAGCAGCAGGGAGGAGGACGCACTCCCTTTATTTCCCACCCATTAAGCATTAACCTGGACTCTTCAAGGATCAGTTAGCCCCACCTGTCCCCTCTCAGGTAGCTTATAGAGTCTGATATGCCCTGACTGCACAGTAAGTTAGCAACTCAGTACGGCCCTCAAAAGATAAGTATTTGCAAGGGTTAAAAGAAATTTAAGGATTTTAAGTCATACTTTCCATTGACTAATCATTACTCAGCTTGAACTCCTGATGGTGAACTCCTTGACACTAATGAGCCTACATCTGTTCCTCTAACTCAAAATTACTTCGCTCTATGTGCTGCTGTTATTAGCAGACCAATGACCATAATGAATTTTTGACAAGGGACAGCTATTCAGAACAAATCAACTTAAGCAATTCTCCCATCAAGTTTAACTGTGTTGTGTTAGAGGAAGCAACTGATTGCAGCTGTAGGCCTGTATGCAAGCCAAGCTCTTCTCACCCACCATGTAGGTAACCAAAAAGCAAACAAACAGCACTCTGGGCATGGACAGCCAGATCTGCCTGTTATCAAGTAAGAAAAAAATTGTGTTGCACCAAAACACAAAAGATTATAAAGCAGATTAATTAAATAAAACAAATATATAAATGCTAAAAGCAACCCTGAACTACCTGAACTGAATGACCCACAGATGTAAAGCTACTACAGCAAATTTACTGTAAGTAAAAATGCATATGGGAGTCCAAGTGTTGTTTTTTCCCCCAGAACTGCTGAACTGATTTGACAGCTGGCTGCAGAGGATCTATTTCTCCCTCTGTGTGCAGCTTTCAACAGTAGCAATACTGGTATGAACAAAATGGAGAGACTGGAGCAAAACATTCTGTGTTTAAATATATTCAGTCAGGACTTGAGAAAGCTGATTAACTTTGTATGATCACTGACAAAGCTCCGTAGCTGATGTTTTCTCTGGGTTGTTTTGTTCAAGTGACCACAAATGAGGAGGTTGTTTCTATCACTTTCAAGTTTTAGCCACTGAAGTTTACAGATACACTTCTTATGTTTTATACACTTAACTGCAAATGGAGTAATAAATAGGTACAGAAAAAAAATCCAAGCTGCGTTTGTTGTGGTATACGAAATGCGGTATGCAACATGCCCTACCTTCCAAAGGGTTAAAAAAAGCCTCTCTAAATTCACTCACAGCTTTTAATCTCAAAATAAAACCATCGTCTTCTCATCTTAATAATTTTAGACTCCCCTTTACACCCCAGGTGTAAAGCACTGGCTGGTGAAGACATTTCAACTCCAAGGTACATACACAAACTCAGAAGCAGAACACCAAATGAAATTTATGGGTCAGATATGTCAAAAATACCTTATGAAAAGTCATTTCCTCTCGCTAACAGTCTCTGAAAGCTCATAGGCACTGTCTGATCTTTTCTAAATTCAAACCACAGTGCTGATCTGGATATTTATTTACATATACATACATACATACACATTGCATATTATATGTCTGGATGCTGAAATATGTTTGTGTAAAATGCAACCTATAAATCCCGAAGACACAGATACTGCTGATGCCTGACACTTGATAGGGTCTGAAACAGCCGGAATAAAGGATTCCAAATTTTATTTCAAGAGCATTTCCTAAGATGCCTGAATTTTAAAAGTCATGGTTACCAAATAGGCAGCTGACAGTTATTCCCTGTGTAATGTATTTCAGAAATAACCTAACACGATCACAGTATCTCCAAACCTTACATTCTCATTAAGAAGTGAGCAGGTGGGTTTCAGAGTACATGAAAGCACCATGCTCCTAGTAGAGGTAACCTTTTTTATCCTCATTAGGATGAGTGATGACAGCAGTGAAAAAAAAAATGAAGCATTTTCTCTTTTCTTTTCCTTCCTTTTCCCAGCATAGTAACAATAACCAGCAGAGAGGATTCTTTGCAGCAGATGAATAGATCCACACTGGTTTCATGGTACAGTTTATTAGACAAGAAGTATCCCAGGTATTTCTACCTTGTGTTTGATGTGAGATGACATAAAAAGAAAATGCTGCTTGCTATTGCAGCATTTGATCCAAAATTCTTCTTTCATCTTAGTCTTATAACTTTGCATTTTGTTTTTCTTTCTATCGTTCTTTTCAACATACTGCAGGATACAAATCAAACAGCGTATCAACCAGAAGGGTAATGACTGCAGGATTAATAGAACACCAACAGTCATATGGCAAAAGACAGCAACTAAACTTAGGGAAGACCATCCTTGTGTAAAACCAGTTGAACACTTAATTCAAAGTGAAATCATAAGAAAAACAGGAAAAAATGGCGACTAAACCAAGAACTCCTAGAATTTTTACTAGAGAATTTTAACCTTTCCCATAAGAACTCATCAGAAGTAAATACATTTACACACACAAATGCACGCTTCTAATATGTCTATCTTTCTACACTAATCATTACATATAGCTTCACTAGCACTTCTGCCTCCTTATAAAATGCAGAAACCAGAAGGCACATGCCCATTGGGCCACTGTCAGGCTTACAGGTCATCCTATCCCATGAAAAAAACATCCCAGAATATTATCTACAAGTCCACATAAGGAGAAAGGAAAATAACTCCGTACTGTTTCACCGGTTAAAACGCCAGAAGTCATACTTCCTAATTGCACTTTCCTGTTCTGATCAATTCCCTGTACAATCCTCCAGTGCTCACGCAGGCAGACAGAACGTGTGCCAGCTCAGGTCTTGGCACTGACAAAAGCCACAGAATGCTGGCTGCAGCAAGCTCTGCTGTTTTGGAAGCAGTAATGAATGCAAGGACAAGGATTGCTTCTAGACCTCTTCAGTGCCAGAAACCAGATGTTGTCGTGGCCTGTTTTTCATGGCCTAGAGAAGGAAAGTCAAGGGGTTTTCCAGTTTGTTTCAGTCACGCGTACTGCAAGGGAAAGGAGGGGAAAGAGTATACAGGAATCTCACAAATTCTCCATTAAAGAACAGAGAGGAACAGCCCATTGCATTTTCATTCATCATTACTTAATTCAATCCCCCTCTACCAGTTTCTCTGCAAAGAGTAGGCTTAAAGGTCATGTAAGAATGCACATGCTGCTGCTAAACTTGCAGAATTAAAGGATTATAGAATCACAGAATAGTTTGGGTTGGAAACGACCTTAAAATCACCCAGTTCAACCCCCCTGTCATGAGCAGTGTCACCTCACACAAGACCACATCGCCCAAGGACCTGTTCAACTTGAACACTGTCAGGGACAGCCAGAATCAAAACAGATGAGGTCCAAAATCAGCAAGAACCCAACTATGTTACAGCACAATTGCACATGATATGTAAATCTAACACCAACAACTGGTTTGTTTAGAAATTGAATTGGCATTGCACCTTCAAGAGCTCCAAAGGCAGAAAAGACAGCTCTCCCTCATATGATGTTATCAAGAGGTCTGAGGTATGCCCAAAAGACTGAGGCTGTAAGCACCACCATAGTGAAAGAGAACCAAAATGGTTCAAGGCCTTAAAAAATATAAAGGTGACATTAAATACTCTGCATCATATCATATGCAAGGAAAGAAAAAAAATACAGTTTTATTTCCTTGAGTTTCTCAAAGCTGAAATACAGTTCAAATATTCTCCTAAGATTTACTTCTGTTTTGAAAAACATACATATTTTGTTTTCATTTAAATTTAAAAGCTTTCATTTTGTGTATAAACAGCAGTGACAAAAGCAAATATTTGCAACATAATTGTGCATAAGAAAACAAAATAGGTACTAGCATTAATTCCTACTAATACAGAATGCCAAGTAGGTTGCCTGAAATTAATTTAAAATATTAATTACTTTCAGTCACCATAAAATTAAGCAGTCCAATGTATCAACACTTGAAAAATACACTTGAACTTACTTCCCTAGTGAGCAGTGGTCTAAGCTATCAGCTTCTGTAAAATCCAGACACCAGCACCTCTAGCCATGGAGTTTTAATGATAGCACTTAGTTAACAGTTCAGGGAGTGAACAGTTCCAACACTGCTTTCCTCAGTCTACGGGCAGTTCCAGCGCTTCTCCTGTGGCTCAGGATACTGATGAATATTAGAATGAAACAACTGGCAAAGACCAGTTTCATAGCTCTTCTTCAGAACATAAGGGAGGCTTTGCAATTTATTTTTTGGTGCTGCAGCTACTGCTTCAGAAAGTCATAGGGTTGTACTCAAATTTTTCCTTGAGAGAAGCAAAGCTCATGAGGAGCAAAGGGAATAGCATTTCTGTCTTTTCTTGCCCTCACCTACAGACAGGAGGCTTTGAAGGCGAGGTGAAGACCTAACAGTAGTTTTGCATGCTCCTAGATCTTGAGTTCGAGTAGGAAAGGCCAATGTGCTTTCCTTGATCCACCACATTTCTGGAACGCCTACCTGCCTGAAGTGCCTATAGAGCATAAGACATGTCCAAGGGTGTGGTACAGTACAAACCCCACAGCAGTTGCTCTTCTGATGTGAAAGGTAAAATTCTTTACAAAGTACTGAACTTACTGGCCATCCACTTTCACCCTTTCCCTTCATTCATCTATTTTTGGCAAAGGATGTCAATTTTCTATCTTGATAAATAAAAGCACCTCATACATTAAGCAGCTACTGGAATTTAGGGTTTAACTAATACCATTTCATGTCTTGAAAACCCAATCAAGCTCTCAGTACCTTTCCTTTTCTATTTACCACATTATACAAAATTCAAAACGTTGGAACTAAAGCTTCAAGTTCAAGGTTGCAGCCCATCTTTAATCTTCTATTAATATTACAGGAGAGCAGTTCTGGAACATTATGGTCCTTTAATTATGAAAAATTAGTAATGATTAGCATGGCCATATTTTACAAATAAGACTGTGCTGTTACTTCTGCAAGTGTAATCGATAGTGTTGTAAAATTTGGTTTGCTAAATCCACTGGAGTGGAGTGACTCGATAACTCCCTTTTAAACCCACTTTCACAATTTCCCAGCTGTCTAGTTCTCTACATTTGTCATGACAGACAAAGTTAAATTAAAAATTCTAAACCATCACCCTAGGGCAAAGCTTGATAGAAAAGTGTAGAGCAATACTCTTTAAAACCAGTAACAAAATATATCCCAACACCATAGAGAAAACACACTGTAATTTTTCAGTGTGCATTTACTACCCTAGTCCTTTTTAATAGATGCAATTTTCATGAAATCTAATCACAACACACAACTCAAATGGGTGTCTCACACTATTCTTTTTTCAAATACTCTAATTCAATTGGTCACAGCAATGGAATCTTGTATTCATGACAGCGTGCGTTTAGGCACAGAGGTTAGATGTCACATCTGTGATTGATAATGTTTGTTTTGTGCTCTGCTTTTCAATAACTCTTCACTTTAAGCAGCATTTTGCTTCTAAACAGGAGTGGGTGTAAGGACACTCAGCGTAATGGAATGGGCCAGGTTTAATTCCCTTAATCACTTGGTCAGGGCAACAGAATTAACTGTCCACATCTGTTCCCTCTGAGCGCACATGCTTAGTTCTCTCTCTTATGCAATGAAGGGGTGTGGGGTCATGAAGCCACATCCAGCCTGCCTTTTCCTCCAAACTGAATCCACAGAAGAGCCCATGGACTACCCATGGATCACTGCAGACTGATTTTGGAACACGAAATACTTGTGATGTGGCAAAAACAGCTCAACATTGAGCCTCAAGAGTAACTTCTCATATAATATGCTAGATGTGTGCAAAGGTAAAAGCAAAGTTGTTGTGCCACTTGTAAACAGACAAACAAAATCCACACTAAAACCCTGATAAAAAAATGGTTGCTCATCAAAGGTGGTCTTGATAGACCACTAAAAGTGGAGTGTAACTCACTCATCGTCAGGGTGACCATTTTAACCACAATGGTAAAGATGATGTTCAACATCACTGCTCACTCTGATGGAGTGCTCTGGATAGCTGCTTAACAAAGTCTGTGGAGGGTCTGGTTCAAAAGAACATTTGAAAACGCATCATTTAAAATGGCGATTAATTCATACTCATTGGTTTCTGCTTCTGGCTCGCCTCCGAAACCCCAGGTTTCTGCACTGTTGGAAGCAAGATGACGGAGGTCAAGTGCTCCAGGCCCCTGGTGTTCACAAAATGATGATTACCATGGTGCTCAATCTCAATCTGGAGCCAGTAATGAGCCACCTACGCTCACCCACTTTTGACATTTGTATCAACTATGCTTGTGTAAGGATGAATAGACACAGAAGTATTAAGCTCAGAAAAAAAAAACCCAACAGATTTCCTGCTGGGAAACAAACACTGAATCACCAAAAGGGGAAGGGAGGAATCACCAACAGCCAGACAAGTACAGGGAACAAACCATGGAGTAACAGACAGAGGTCTTAAAAAAAAGTGACAAAACCCATTAATTTATAGGAACAACCGCACTATTTTCTGGTATAAGAAATAAATTAGTTCTGGAGAGAAAGAAAACAGCTTTCTCCTCTAAGGCCAAGGACTCACAAAAGGATTGGCAGTAAATGCTGTTTCACTAGGAAGTTGTTCTCTGCAATAGGCATCTTAAGACATACTGAATGCAGTAGAAAGACTGCCAGGAAAACCTACAGGTCAGCTGACAATAGGAAGCTGAGGAAAAACTTCCTCAACTTATTTAATTAAAAACTCATTAAGAATCTTTTTCTTTCCTTACACCATTTGCAGCAACATTTGTGTTGTTTCATTTGGATGCTGTGACTACTTTCAGTTGGCATTTTGTCCTTTGCCTGACCTGAGCTAAGGGTGATTGCAAGATAGCAGGTTAAACACAAAATAATCCCCTCTCAAGGCTGTGGCAGCCTATGGAACGAGGTAGGAGGTAAAACACCTCTTTAACTCCCTACTACACGACACTCCACGGGGTAATCCATGAAGCCGGCAGCTGAACAAGGCTATGCAGGAGCCCTGCAGGCCCAGAGAGGAACTGTCATCCCAAGGAACAGGACACCAACCAATGCAGTCCAAAGAGCAAAGAGTAGAGATGAAGCACTGCGGCACTGGGGCATTCAGCCAGGTAGCAGGGAGCACACCTGAGACCAGAGTCCCTTGGGAGCTTCTCCTGTTGGTGCTGAAACCTCACCCTCCTGGTAACTCCTACGAGTTCCTACATATGCAGAACCCAAGACAACAGCAGTTCAAACCTGCCTGTGGACCTCTGATTTTATCAGTACAGTAAATAATACAGAAGTGCAAATGAGGATGATAATATTGCTTGTTTTACATGCAGGAGGTCAGAGAGCATGAATTAGTTACTCTCCTGTGTAGGCCACTGCTGGCTCTCAGACGGGGAAGAACAGACGACAAAAGACATTATTTCCTCACCCGGACTTAAGTAGCGACACACGGTGCTGTGATTCTGCCTCATCTCGTCCATAAGCCCACTAACAGCCAAGGAACGAGTAGGAGAAAATAATCAACTACTGTCTGGAGATAAGCAACATATTATTTCTCCAGCGAGCAAGTGGGGGAACCAGGATGCAACAGCTGTTTTCAGTCACACTATTTCTGCCTTGGACTGCTCCCACTACATACACTGCCTTACGGGTCAACTTTCAATATTGTGCATGGTCTGTGTCAGTGAACACAATGTCAGGCTCTGCAAACGTTAAGCATTTTTATGCATATTCTTCAACTTCTCCTGGATCCCAGGACAGATTTGCTTCTCTCTTGCGCTATTTATCATTCAAACTGCCTGTGACCACCCAAAATAAAGCAACTTCATATGCTTCAGATCTGCTGGAACCGATCCATAAACCACAACTAAAACAAGGTAATTTCCCCTTCTTGTGGAAGTTTATCAGCAAAGCTACAGATTCAATTTTATTTCATATTTATTTTTCTTTTAGGAAAGAGAAAAAAATACCAGTAAATGGTAAACCAGCTAAAAAACATAATTTCTCAATCAACAGATCTACTCGTGTGTTCTACCATATACAGATGTTAATGACAAAAATAATTCTGTTCTACTTTTTAAATTGTTACTACTGAAAAGCCAAAAACCAGTTAAGCATGTCAGCAACAGAATTTTAGTAGAAAGCTACACAAAAATACATTT
>JANHGB010014186.1:0-26407 GCA_026283785.1 Coracopsis vasa | reverse complement strand
AATAAAAAATGCTGTTTTGCAAGATGAAGCTCCATTTTAAAACTGGATGTACAATATGCAAGAATATACTCAGCACACAAATTACAGAGCTAAGCTAACAGGACTCTTGAGTCTCAGTCCCGTACTATATTAATACAGCTATGTTCTTTTCCCTAGAGACAGAAAAAGACAAAATCAGGTGGCTAATTACAAGTAACCACAGACAACCAATAATCCTTGAATAATCCAGTTTCAAAACCTCTGAATTATTAGATTCATAGATCCCTTGTAAGCCTCTGAAGTAATTAAAGCCTGACTGAGGAGCTAAGAGATCTTTAGCTCAAATCCTATGAATAGATTAGCTTGTGAACATAACGTATGATGACTATTAATGTGCTATTTTGCTGTATGAGCAGCAAGTGTAAGCAGCGAGCAAAACCCTACCCAAATTGTACGTATAATAGACTCACATCAGCTTTACAAAGCTAAATTTAATATTAAGAGAAAGCATCAAGAAATGTGGTTTTATCTCTTACTATATCAATGACAACATGACATGCAGTAACTGACAGAACACAGCCAGATACTTCAAGGCTCCAAGGGATGCAGATCTGTGAATCTTTCCATAAATGAAGAAATAGAACACTGTCTGATGAGGGCGGCCTGGCAACAGCAGAATGAACTGTTACTCTTCCACCATTTTTAAACAGAGATTCTTCATCATTTGGAAAGATGTCTTACAATTTAAGTTTTTCTACAATTCTAAAACTACTGTTAATTTTGTATGTTTTAGTGCAAAAATACCCTGAATTCTCCTCTTGAAAATGTACTATAGGGTCTAGATTAAGTTAGACATCCTTGAAGTTACATGGAATCTCTACATTAACCATGCAGGAAGCAGAGAGCATTCATTCAACAGACTTCTATTTAAACTGCATGTGTTGAGCAACAAAATTTGTATCACAACCATTGGTCCCTATTTGAAAGGAATGTTCATTAACTCATCCCTATGTCTGAGCTCATTAAAACCCTTAGCACTTCATCAGAGAATGAGAGACTGGCTTTCTTAATTGGACTGAACCTAAGAACACATTTTTAATAGTCACAGTCACTGGATTTCTCTCAGTCACCAGACTACAGCCTCCCTTTGAGCCATTAAGTACAACCCAGCTTAAGCGTGAATTTGATGTAATGTGAAAAGAACAACATTTATCTCTGTGCAAAATCTTGATCTTTTTTCTATTTTCCACATCCATTTTATGTACAGTTTTAGTGCACATCTGGAAAGAAACTACAACTATCAGCATGTCTGTCCAGAAAATACCTAATTTTTAACAAGACTATAAGCCTAGAGCCAATTTGGACCACAGCATTAATAGGCCAATGTTTGCGTTTGTCACATCCCTTCCTCATGAGGATTCCTCTTTGCTGTGGATTTGTTGCAGAGCTTTTACTGTATAGAACCCAAGACCCAGGACATGAATGAATACAAACACCAGCTTACAATACTAATTGCAGTATGTGCAACAAGTGCCTTAGGAAAGGGAGTATGTATTGCTCCCTTAAGCTTATTTCCCACCTGCCCAGATCTGCAACTTTGCACTCCATGCGGCCATATCTTGTATATTCTCTCCTTCCCTCCCAAGAGAATCTGATGCCAGACAGGAAAAACAGGGTCCATCTGCTCAAGAAGGGAGAAAGAAAACTAAAAAAGCTAAGCCTCACAGAATTGCAGCAGAAGGCCATCATGCCTATGGATTCTGTTTTGAGCACTTGTTCCACATCTGTGCTATGATGCCTCTGCAGTGAAATAAACCAGTTACACAAGAAGTTCACTTCATATACTGGCCTTGTTCACCTGATTCCAAACAGCATCCTCACTTCTCTTTGCCTTCTCTTTGCTATTCTAAATGCCTCCAAACTTTTTTTTTGTTCTCCATTTGGAGGTCCTGAGGGTACTTCTTAACTCTTGGTAGCCTGAAGACTAGTCAGGCTTACTTTCATATTAAGAAAGTTTCTTTAAACAACCTGTCTCCTTTTCTAGAGAGCAAAAAGCGGAGGAAGGGTGGTGGGGAATATCTCATTTCTAAATATATAATGCAAAGACAATGTAGCTCAAATTTAAAATTCAAAACCCTATTTCAATTATCCTAATTGTTCGGAGAGTTCTTCATGCCTATGTAAGAAACTAACACACTAACACTAATAGCTAGGGCCTTGAAAATATGAAGGTGATGAAATATTTCTAATTGTGCTTTAGAACCTTTGATCATAATGGCAGTTTACTGAAAGACTAGAATTAACCTTGCTGAAATGCAAAATTATACTAGAAGACTCTTTATATTACACCAAAATGAGGTGAGATTATATAAGCTTTTGAGACAACATACTGTTGGCTCCAGATTTAAGCTGTGCCTTACAAAGATGAGAAGAAAAACCTAACTATTGTATCTCTGATGCACTGCTAAGAAGCTCAGCATACATACAGTTAAAGTGAATAGGAAGAATAGGTCAGCATGATGAAATTTGAGACGAAAAAAAAGCTAAGTGTGGAGGTCTACTAAACAGTAATATATATATACACACACACATATAGTCCCTGAAATGATCTTTAGACTCATGCCTTGTATTAAAAAAAAAAAAGAGAGATAGAGAGAGAAAGCAAGAAAAAGAAAAAAAAGGAAACCAGATCTTTGGCAAAATAACAGAGAGCAACATGAAAGTGCAGATAGAATTTACAACTGCACTAATTTGGATCAAACCCTGGAAAGCTTCAAAAGGTTCCAAGGACTAAACTTTATAGAATTTTAGTGTAGAAATTCAACAATAATCTGACATTTGCTTCTTTCTTCTGACAGTTATACTTTCAGATGTACATCCCATATATTCAGTTAACATCAAGAGATGAGAGAAAATTTAAGCTAACTGACCTGCATCACCTCTAAAGATTTCTCACTAGGTCATCCTATTATCTCCCAACAATACTATGTAGCATCTCATGAAAATTGGAAACATCACTCACGTATTTGCAATACAAGAAGCAAGTTACTATGCAAGGTAAGGCTGGTGATTCATTTAGTCTAGCACCATGCTGATGACCATGGACAGGTTCACCTTCCTCTAAGAGGAAATTCTTCTTCTAACATGTACAGAATATAATGTCTGTGTAGAGGCCTCTCATTAGCCATTATAAATTATGAATAGGCTCATCTTTTAAATCATGAGGTTTTATAAGCATAATTTTATTTTTATTTTCCCAAGAATTAATCATGTTTGCATTTTCCACATAAGGAAACAATCACACTCAATTTTATCCAGCTTTCAACCTCCTTGATTCATTGTTGCAGTAAGGTAAATAGATTCACCCTGCTACCTAAGAAAAGGATTGTTTTATCAATTTTGAATTTGTTTATTTAGTTGTTATACATTTGTTCATTTTTTTTAATTATTAGCAAGGAAAGAGGAAGATACAAGACATCTATTAAAAAAAAATTATTTTTCTACCACTGCTGTGCTTTCAACTATCTAAACTCTCCACAGTTTAAGTCTGCTCATCTTTGGTCAATTCACTGCCTATCTTTTCTCTCTACTTACCTGTAATACATGATAAGCCCAGATCCACAAAAATGTACATGCAACTATTGTCCTATTTGGATACTAAATTCTCATTTATCTAATAGGATATAGTAACCAAAACATTTAAAGATTTGATTCTTTATATTTTCAAAGCTTAAGGAAAAAAAAAACAATTCTATTTGTAATTAATTCCATTGAAAGCAATTTGAAACAGACAAGTTACAAACTGTAAACTCTAAGAAATGAAAAGAAACCAGCTGCTAATAACAGTGATCAGCCTGAAGCAATTAATGATTTTTTTAATGACAAATAGAGTAAGTCTGGCTATAATTTCAATCCGTCATATTTTTCTTTCATATTTAATATATTAGAACCATTTGCTGCTGTTTTTTTAGTTACGGCTCTGAAGATGTATTAGGATATGACAAATCCAAGAAGCCATACTTTTAAATAAAACTTCTTCATCTTGTAAACAGTCCTTTAGAATTTCTGGCTTTAATCATCAGCTTAATGAAATCTAATGGATCTGTTATTATCCGTTCCCTTCAGTGTGGTGATGAGAATAAAATATAATTAAGGGTGTTTGAAATAAAGGAACAAAAGCTGAAGACAAGGAAGAAAAAGAGACAGATAGATAGATAGAGCAGTACTACATTAATAAGAGGTCAAATAAGCTGCAAATAGCTTTTCTATAGTCAGACTCTCTAAAACATATTTACGGTATGATTCCAAAGCATATTCATAAACCTGCATTCTTCAAACTTGTTACAGAAATACCTTATGCCCCATTGTGTTATGAACAAAATAAAACAAGTCTGAGTGAACTTGGTTTTTGAAAGAATATCAAAGCATTTTTCACTAAAAGCAAGTTGCCTGTATGAAGCAATAATCGTACAGGAGACAATATGCACTTTTTGCATATTTTGACTGTGTTTCACCTAAATTAAGGTGACTGTACAGACAAAGTAAGGTCCGATTAGTTTCCCGTAAGATGAACAGAATACTAGATTTATGTTAAATATCTACTTTCAAGAAGCTTCCTGTCAGAATTTTGTTACTTCTTTTATAGCTTTGTGATGTTAAAGATGTATTGGGTAGTGGACAGAATCTTAATTTGAAGAAAAATTATAAATAAGATCATTTCTCACATTCTTGGATAAGGAAAAGTATATGTCTTTAATAAACAGTATGATCTGTCTTTCCCTTTCCTAACAGTAGAAAATGTTATATATCTTGTATTACACATTTCTCATTAATAAAAGAAATAATACATTTTATTACAAGCCTATGTCTTCTCAGCACAGTAGTACAGCTTAAAAAAAAAACCCTAAAAATGCACAATATGCCCTCTTTGTTTCTTAATTTAAAGATGACAACCAATGGGTTTATAACTTAACATCCTACAGTAAAGTTACTTGGCATTCTTTCAGCACACTCAAAAATTAGTATGGGTTTAGAAAAGTGACAGGAAAAAAACATGGGGTTTGTATTTGAAGCAACAAGGGAGACAAGATTAAGTTGTTTTACTTTGATAGATGATTTGAACCTGTTCAGAAGCTGCATATGAGAGCTTATCTTATTGGTTTTCTTCTTGGACACTTTTGGCTGCACTGCTTTTTAAAGAGGAGACAATATCTGGAGGTCGATCAGGAGTTAGATTCATCTTGACTATTGTGTTATTTCAGCTCATTGATGAGATCAATGAAATGCACGAGAGAGATTTATTTACTCTTTTATACTACAAAGAAGCAAAAGCTACCCAGCTCCCCACACTATTTCCTCCCTACACCATCCCTTGAATCTCTTCCTAGATTTTTGCAATGCATGCTACTCTTTTAGATATTAAGTCCTTTGGCTTATCATTTCCACTACAGAGGATCGAGACTTTTCCTTGAAGCCTAAGGGAATTTTGCCAATGGAGTACAACTTAAAAGTGCTGAGAAAAATGAGAAATGAAGCTAGAGAATCTTCACATACAACTAAGCCACCTCATTTTTTTTTTTATATAAAATGTGTGAGTTTGAAATAAGATAATGCCATTCAGATGTCTACTCCATGCTTCATGAGCAGTTGAAAATAATGTGGTTTTTTGTCAGAAACAGAAAATGAGTATTTAATGACTACTATTTTTCAGGAAAACATTGCTAAAAATTTTCAACTTGTTTTCCCTTCTAATACACAGAGGACTGAAGTTCACCCAAATTTTTTTCATTGTCATATATACCTAAGCTCAATACAGTACCAAAATTATTTTTCTATGCTTTTTGCCTGTTTCTGGTTTTTGACGGAATACTGGCATAAAAGAAATCATCAAGGTAGGCAATTCTGAATAATTTATTCATGACATTTTGGCTTCTATGAGTAGAGTGCATGGCATGACAGCATGATTCTTGGGTTGCCTATATGTGCAAGGATAACACTAATTAGACATTTTGTCAAGTATAAAAAGTCAAGCAACTCCTCCTTCCCTCCCTTTCACACAACAGTTGAAGCCAAATGGTTGTTCGAGTTTTTTATGCACAATTCTGTTGTTATAGGGAGAAGTATTTCATAAGAAGATTAGATATTAGCTTAAGCTGCCTTGGTACAACTGAATAAGCATGAGCCTGCAAATAAACAAATGCTAAATCCACTGGCATTATAATTTTGTAAGTATTCAAAAACCTCCAAGCTCTTCTACATGGTAAAGCATCCTACTATACATAAGTCTATTTCACAGACATACTAAATCTGTTTATTTTGAATAAAAGCTGCATTGTTCAAGTTAAGTTATAGTGTAATAAACAGATTAGGGCATTAGGCAACAGAATTATTAAAAGTGAAAGAGCCTCAAAGTGAAGGGAAATAAATTGATGCCAAATCCTCTATTTCAAATAAAATGCAATGAAATTTAAATTAAATCTAGCTCAAAATAATTTTCCTTTTGGCATCATACATCAGTACTTTAAGGACCAGTCCAGAAAGTAAATAACACTCCAGGTTGAATGAAAAATTACCCTGTCTCTTTTGATTCAGTGGGAACTTTCAAATTTAAAGTAATCTGTAGTCATTTATTTAGGGCATCTTGTTAAAGTACTGTTTGTTACACCAAAGTAGATAGAAACTTCCAAGATTTTAACTTGCACCTGGAAATCACACTGCATTTCGTCTTTTTTCTGTTGTTCTCAATGGCTTATGTTAATTTGACAATAATGCATTTGGGCTATATGTAACATTTTCTTTCACCTACAAAAGCAGAATTCATAGGGAAAAGGGTCATCCATTACCCCTCTCTATCAGAATTTAATAAGCTGGACGGTAGGTCCTATGCTGCACCTTGACCCTCTTACTGTTATTACACTAATTGCTATTACAAAGCAAAATCTTGCATCAAAAGTAAAAAATAAAAAATTGTAATAATAAAAAAAAAGTGATCTTTCCTGATTAGAAGACTTCCGTATTACAACATAAAGCTGGCTACAGCTGTACTTTTGGCAGTGCGTATCATTATTTCTATAGTGAAGTTCAAAGCCTGAAGACTAAGCACTTCTAAGTTATCTTTGCAGTTGTTCAGTTTTTCACAGGAACAGATTTTGCAGATACTACCAGAAACTGCAGAAACAAGTTTGGGGGTGGGAATGTGGGTTACTTTCAAAAAAGTTCTTAAAATCTAGTTATTTATAGTCTCTTTAAATTTAAGGGAATTTATAGCTGCCTTGTTTAGCTTTAGAATATTGTGCCAAATAAAAAAATAAGCAGTAAATTTTCTTGTATTCAAACACCACTGAGCTATGTTTTTATCACTTTCTAAACTTGACCACTATTAAAAATTTTGTTAAATATTGAGAAGCCATAAAATAGTAAGCTTACAATAGAAGACCTAAATACAAAAACCTCAGGAAACCTGTTTAAGCTCTTTCAAGATAATACAATTTGCTGGCAGATATATGTTTCAAGAATACATATATGCCAATCTCTACTCAAGAAAAAGCTAAAGAAAGAGCTACCTTTTGTGTCAGTGTAAAACTATCAGACCTTAAGAAACTGAACAAAACAAATCAGAGAATATTAATGGAAACCCAGAACAGGTATTCTTCTCCTGGTTGCACTATTATGCAAATATCTTAGAGATGTGTGTTCAATCACATTTTTAACTCAAAATAAGCTCTTTGTTATATTTAGGCTTTGTGCTTGTCCTAACAGAAATAGGGAAATACCACAGTGTGCTCTTCAGATAGCATGGAAGTCAGAAAACCCAAATGCATATGAAAAGTTATTGCCATAGGTTATCTACTGTAGACACAGATGCTCAGGATAAATAAATCATGCTAACGACTCCAGACTGCAGAAAATAGCAAGGCTTGTGTGTTCTCCTGCCACTGTCAGAGACAGAACACTAGACTAGTCGGACCCTTGGTCTCCATCAGGGGCATTTCTTAGGCTGTTACCTCTGCGTTCAATTTTCAAGTGTTACATCAAATGAGAACATTACCTTCTAGGTTTGAATACTCTATGCTATTCTAATACCACTTAAGTATTTCCAGCACATCTGAAGGAATAGAATTAATTGATTGATGGTGTTTCAGACATTTCAGACAAATCTGGGGAATTTAGAGATAACCATAGTAGTATTTTTAGTATTTTTCTAGTTGTGGTGGTTTTTTGTTTGTTGGTTGTTTTTTTTTTGTGCATTCTTTTCTTGAAGACTCCTATGTGAAGTTTTCATTGAATTACTTGTATGTCAGGAAGTCAGGGAGCATGCTTGTCCTTCAAGGAGTTGCTGCCCCTATCCCTTCTAGTCCAGAGCATCAACAAACACGTGTAGCATGCAATTTGCCACCTCTAACTTATCTCATACATAAGGTAGAGTACCTGGAACTGAAGAATGAAATATCTCTAAAGTAAGTTGTACTAATTCTCCCTCTTATTCTGATGCTACACTGTGGTTTCACTGCATTTATTCTCATTGTTCTGTTAGGTGGGAAACTTCTGTCTACTGTCAACAGTACCAGTTGCTGGGAAACATGCTGCAGCAATTATCCACTCACTGTTTCAGTTTTCAAAAATGGAGCTTGAAAAGAAAATCAGACACACAAAGAGAAGAACAGTACTTTGGTCTAGACAAAAATTCCAAAGAGAAGACATGCTTATACTAACAGTTTGCAGTTGTTCTCTCAAGATTTGTGGCTTTGCTTGTTTGTTTTCTGTAACATCAGCAGTGTTTTATCACACTATTTAATGAAACACAACTAGCAATGTAAAGACCCCTTCAGTGAGAGAGCAGGCTTGGCATAGATATAGCTTCTTAATTTGGTTGTCTATGCAATTTGCTGATATGCTATGAGATTCAGTCTGCTAGTCTGCACTACTCTTTTCCCTGTTGCTTACATGCCTGTCATATCATCTTCCAAAAAACAACTGTTTTTCATAAATCAGCTGGGTCTACTTGAGATCAGCACTGCCTTGTTTGTAAAGAAAATGCGTGCACTGACTATTGGTCCACATCTGAATTACCTTGAGATAGTATAAGGGGCAGAATTATGCAGGGTTTGATGCCATATAAAACACTGTGTTGCATCTTTCATATTTTATCCCAAATACTTTATACAGGAAATCAAGTAGAAAAACTAAAATAAGTAAGGGAACAGAACTGATAAAAGAAACTAAAAGGTTAAGGCAAGGGAGAAAAGAGCTTGGAAAAAGGTATCTATTTCAGTGTGCAAGTGTGAAAAAATTTCGTAATATACCCTCTTCCTTTCAGACTGTTGAGTGCTTTCCTGGATCGCGACAGCAACACATTTTAGCAATAAGACCCACTGGTTTTTGCTAATAACTAAAGATAGAAAGGGGCAAGATTTCTTGTTGACTAGTGCAACAAGGTCAAACTTTTCTGAAAAAGTCTTGCTGAATTTAATATACAATCATATTCATGTAGAAATTGAGGAGGGTTATATTGAAGAATTTGAATACCATTTTAGCATAATTTCTGATGGTTTTCATTAGTTTTATCTCTATTAACATTTACAGGGCACCTCAACAAAATGTGGTGACTGATTTCAACCATATCAGCAAAAATGCAAGCTTTGTACTTTGGTGTAAATCTCATTTATTGTGCCTTAATATTATTAATAATAATTATTTGTAGCTCTTTTACAGCTTTTGTGTTTCTTTTCCACACTGGCTTGAAAACTCACTAAAGGTAAATGGTTCTGTGACATGGCTAAAGATATCTGTAGTAGAAAAATAAAAAGACTTGTAGTTTAGGACACCAGCTGCAAAGGGAAGCATGTGAGTAGAAAACTTCCTAAGAGCTGCCTCACTTCACAGGTCTTTACAACATGTTATTTTCAGCTTTTTCAAAGCAGTCATCATTGCCAAATTTAATGGGGACTTGGGCAAACATTTTTCATATAGTCCTTTACAAGTCCTGTGAATCTCTGTATAGGCATAACCATAAATTTCTTCAAATTACATTAACAGAACATTTCTTCTTGATGTTATTTTGTAGTAATTTCTATGCAAGCGGAACTTGGCATTGTCTACTTTCCTTTTATAGCTTACTCTGCCTCCTTCTCTAGTAAAGTTTCACCTCCAAGTCTTATTCAACTCTGTTCTAAGCTACATTAATCTATGCTTGAGGAAAAGAACAGGTCTCTTTTTTTAACCCAAAATTACTGGCTTGGTAGACAAGGGGGGTGAGCAATGGATATTGCCTACTTTAACTTCAGTAAGGCTTTTAATACCATCTCCCTTAAGATCATCACAGACAAGCCTCTTAAATGATCAGACAAGTGAGGTGGACTGAAAAACAGCTGCATGGCCAGACCCAGAGGGTTTTGATCAGTGACAGAAAGCCTAGTGGGAAATCAGTAACTAGTGGTGTATGCCAGGGCTCAGTAGTGGGTCCAGCCCTGTTCAACATCTTCACTAATGATCTGGATGACAGGGCCAAATGTACTATCTCAGCAAGTTTGCAGATGACACAAATCTAAGAGGAGTGGTTGATATGCCAAAGGATCGTGCTGCTAGTCAGAAGGGATCTCAACATCTGGACATAATCATGGGCAACCAGCTCTGACTCATCCTGCTTGAGCAGGGGCATTGGATCAAATGAGCGCAAAGGTCCCTCCCAACATCAACCATTATATGATTCTATGAATCTGTGAGAGACTTGTGTCATATATGACTGAAGGTACAGAATTCAACAGAAGGGTTCAAAGCAGAATTAAAAGTGAGGTAGCAGCATCCTATAAAGAATCAAATTGAAATGTTAATTGCATCAGGCTTAGCTTTACCTGATACTATTAATTTAACATTCTCCACTTAATTTAACATTAGATCTAATAAAATAAAGTTATTTGCCACACACCAATACCAACACACTTACATGTTGGATAATACATTATTTAAGTGCAAACTTTGGTGATACAAATGCTTGATACAAATGCAGATAAAAATGTCCTGCTTGGCACATTCATATAACATTTCTAAACCTGTGAAGTATATTGATTTATCTTTCATCACACTGTTTTTCTCTTTAGGCACAAACAAGGGATCAAGGTTCTTTTCTGTTTAAATTAGTCTCTGTATTTTATAACATTCACATTTTTAGACTGGTTGACAACTCATACTATTGCTATGAACTTTATTATAACTAGAAGAAATATAGGGATGAGGAAAATACTAGACAAATATAGATAATAGACAAAGGTTATTTTTCTGTCTCAATCCAACTATCTGAAGCTCTCCCAGCAAAAAATCCTAGCTAAGGCTCATTCAGTCACAGCAAGAAATACCCACTGGTAACTCTACATTCTACTAGTTGATTGAACAGGTGGTTGTGACTAGGGAGTAATTTACACTAGGAAAACAGAAACATATAAAATGATCAAGCTAATGATAGCCCATTATTCAGAATCCTCCGCAAAATCAAGATACAGTTAGCTTCATTTTATGAAACTTTTGCAGTGCTTTTAACAGCACCTTGATAAGGAGCAGATGTGAAGATAAAACATTATTTCATAATGCTTTATGATCATAAATCTCATTTGTGCATTTCCACTCTCATTTAATTTTATATCAGTTCAGGCAGGGGGACTACATATTTCCAGTAGCTGCATTCCATTCACCAGGCAGTCTTCAGAAGGGAAATACTGCCAGTGTTTGAAAAGAGTTATTGGTATTACAAGGGTAATCATAATAGTGTTTTATGCTTCGGGGAATAATGTAACGCAGTTCTGGTTCATGGGCAACAGAGAGACTTTAGTTACAATGTACATAGTGTGGTGCATTATTCTGTATTATTAGCCCTGCATGGCATTGCTAAAGAGAAATGGTGGCAAGTTAGGACTAATATAACAGGAGCTACAGTATTCCGAATTCCCCCTTCAACATCTGTTGCATAAAACGTAATTTGCTCATTTGTGCAAGCTGTGCTTCTTCAGAGGCAATCTCCAAATCCTTTTTTGGATGTACCTGCCCCAGTCTGTACAATTTGAATGTGGCTAAACATAGGCTGCATTTCAATTTCCCATCATTTGAGAATGCTGCGGTAAGCAACCTGTTTATTTAAATTACATTAAAAAACAAAGCAATATAGGATATGAGTGACCGGAGAGTCAGAAAGGAAGAATTCAAAGAGGGATTAGGTTTTTTGTTTTCTAGGGTTTGTTTTGGGTTTTTTTTTTCCAAGAGGCAGAGCTCTCAGATCACCAGGAAGAATATTAAGGAAGGCAGTTAATACGTAGTTAAAGGAATCGTAATGCACATGAACATATGTTGTTTTACCTAATTTTGATCAACTTAAAAGTAAAAATGTCTTTATTCTTTCAGCTGGGTTTAACATGCCATCTGGTTTAATTATTCCTTAGGTAGCACGCTATAAAGTTAATAGTAACAGTATTGTTAAGCCAATCAGAAAGAACGTTTCTGATGTGATTTTTCACCAAGGATGTTTCTCTTAAACCCATTGACTATGAGGTCAATGTAATAAGCTTTTGCATACGTATTATGTTATTGCCAGTGCTTGACATATGTTAGCTCAGAACTGTCACCTCTAGATTGACTCAAATCTGCTTACTCAGTGAAAGAATTTAGTCACAATCTGAAGTGCCCCTTTAATTTAGAGTGTAATTTAGAATAGCTTTTTCTTTTACTTAAAAATTATTTAAATAGCTTTAAAATTGTTGAGAAGATATCATGACATCAAAACCACAAGATCGTCTAGGATTGTCTATTAAAAGGAAATAAACTCCACTTTATAAAAGTCATGTTGATTAAAGGGTCAAAATACTGAGAGGCAATCTCAGTCCTCATTTCAGCAAGGAAAGATATGCCCAGGGAGACTTCTGAAATCCCCTGTTTTGATCAACTAGGCAAGTGAAACAGGGAGTTCATTATGCATTGTTCATTGTAATACCAGAGGGAAGGTAGGGATTTAGGGATTCACTTGAACATCTTTAAGTTAAAAACTTGTTTCAAACAGTTTTGCATAATCCAAATTTTAAATAGTCCCAGCGAAGTTCATCATTCCACTCCTGACATTCAACAGGACCTAGTTATTGTTTAAAATCCTAGCTGAAAATGACTTTGTGTTATCTTCAAAACTATTATTAACAAAAAAGAATGCTGTCAAAAATTCTTACATCTGAACATTTTCCTATGACCTTAAAAAATTCCGTTTCCCCTGAAAATGTCTTCAGAACTGAGGAGGGGGAGAGGGAAACCAAAACACTCCGGAACAAGAAGCAGACAAACACACAACATACTACTGTGAATTTAGCAAAAGAAACGGAGAAGGTTTAGAATACATTATTGGTAGGGGAATGCTTGATACTCTTATAACTACATACTTCTGTTCTCAACTGTAGCATTATGTGCTCTCATTCTCTGTTCCAGATTTCAGCTATGCATGTGACAAAGGATGTTACATGAAATGCTACATGAAAAAAACCCACTTTAAGCAAACAGGTGTTTTCTCAATTTTTACACTTTGTTGCCCATTGCAGCTGGATACAATTTATAGCATAATACTGTTATTCTAAGTAACACCAGTTACATTGGGATTTGGTAACCATATGAAATACAAGAAGAAAAAAGGGCCTTAATTTCTAATCATCCATATTAAATGGAGTTAATGGAAGTCATTTATGATTCCTGACTCTCTCCAAACCTCATTCAACCCAGGACTCCCTGAGAAGAAAAGAGGCTGGGGGACAAGAGGGCTTTAGGGACAAGTGTCATATAACCTTGTGCCGCCTTTAGATTTCCCTACGTATCTTTTTACAGCTACCACTATGATTATTGGGCTAGATGACTTGCTGATATAAGCAACTCTATTTGTTCCTGTATTTCAGTATAAATGAAGAACCAGACTAAATAGACCTGTGACCCACAAAATGATAAATAAATCCAATTGGATGACTTTGGATATTTGAATGAGTTTTATAAAATGAACAAATGTTACTCAAAAGACAAGGAACTCTCCCAGAACTCATTTTAGGAAGTCCTAAGGATAAGCATATACAGTATTGGTGAATAGAAATGATTCCAGATGTAACTCAAAACTTAAACCTAGAGAGCCTTATCAACCTGTCCAAAGGAGCTAACGAACATGCAAGAGATGTCAAGAGATGAAGAAAGTAATCCATAGGTAGTTCCATTATTTCAGACTTATAAGATAGGGTAACTTCTCCCCTATCCTAGCCATATGTTCTTGCACACTCTTACATTAGCCGTAGTGCTCAAGGAAGCTATCTGACTGAAAGCCAATTTGATCAAAAGGGGGAAAGCGAGATAAAAAACAAAGAAAAAAGAATAAAAGGGAAAAAAAAAAAAAAAGTTGTTGGATGGGGATCATTTCCATGATCTGACTCACAACGTAGTAGGAGCTTAAAATCACAGTGACTTGAAGTGATTGACAACCATGGGCTCAAGTGCTGTAAAATATTCTTATTTGGATATCGCCGATTGCTCTAATTTGTACCAAGTAAAAACAAAAATACTGTAGTAAAAGATCATTTATTAAAATGTGACTGGCTGGCTGTTCTACCATATACAATCACATACATCATGAACAACTGGCAATCAGTACTGGCAGTGGTTTAGAACCTATTACAGCATCTGTTTTCTGCTTCAAGAGAATGGCAGCCTGTTCACATTCCACTCTTCTCGAATACAAATAATATGTGCCCTAAAAGCAACCTTCTCCCTCACTGGCTTGTCCACAATGGGCATGACCCACAGTCTAGGAAACAGTGTTAGGGGAATCTCAAGGCTATAGTTCTGATGAGACGCTGCACAACTTTGGAATGTAATAGCTTAAATTAAAAGTGAGCAGTCAAGTTATATAATGGAATGGTTGTTTGGGCGGGGGAGGAAGGAACACAGAAATAAGTTAACAGCTACATATTACCATCTCACAGTGCCTAATATTAAGAACAGCAACATCATTAGACAAACAGAAACCTGGAAGAGATCTCTTCAAGTCATCAAATCCAGTGCCTTCCTATCACAAACACCTACATATTAAAATTAATTTTCTAAATCAATTAAATTCCACTTCCTAAAATCTTAAACTAATATTGCCCCTGGGTTTTTTCTTGTTTTCTTTTTTGTTGTTTATTTTCCTGATGTACCTTATTATACCTCTCAGTTGTTTTTTGACTAAACAAGCCAAGCAATTTTAAACTTAATTTTTGAACACCCAAATACTTTTCCACCTAGTTCAGTGTGACTTTCGGAATAAAAGGAATTATACATAGCTTTGATGATGAAGACTCAACAATGCTGTCCATAGTGACATTAATGCTTCTTTTTTTCTAATTCAGCTTGGGATCACACATCTTTTTCACAATCCTGGTAATGATTCACAGCTATCCTTCAACTAACCAGCATGACAAGGATCTCTGTTTCTGGACCACAGAATCATAGAATGGTTAGGATGAAAGGACCTTAAGATCACCTAGATCCAACCTCCGTGCCATGGGCAGGGACACCTCATACTAGACCATGTCACCCAAGGCTCTGTCCAACCTGGCCTTCAACCTTAGATATATCTGCTTCTTGAAGCATTAGGTACAAGGCATTCTTTGATGTTATTTAGACCCTTGACTGCAACACAAAATATCCCAGACTCTTATTTTAGCAAATGATGCCATGGTCGAATCATTTGTTGTAATGAAATCAGTCAAACAACAAATTCTACATACAGAGACTACTGCAACAGCTATTTGATTTTATATGTAAAATAAAATGATTAATGCTTTTCATTTAGTAGGAAACAGCTGCACTCCCAACTTTACTATCTGGAAAGCAGGAGAAGAAGTAGCTGTTTAAAAAAATCACATAATTTTTAGTGAAAAATGGCTTTAGCTTTGGGAATAATTGCTGTTGCCAGTAGGTTGCTGGAAAATTACCAGAAAAGCATTGAAATAAAATGTATTAAGATTCAGAAGATTTTTAAATAATTATCAACGAGAAAATGAATTACAAATATCAACTGTTGGCTTGATCACACATATCGACAGTCAAGAATACAAAATTTTAGCTTAAAATAAATTATTCAGTCACTCTCACACTACACTAGCTACCTAATTGGAAGCTGTTGCAAAGAGGAGCTTTGAAGTATAAACAGAAAGTAGCCACTTAATACCTTTCTGTGATTCTCCCTCTTTTACTCGAAGTTCTAAGAATCTGATCAATGATGCAAGAGATCCCAAATAATTATGTTTTGCCATAATTTTTCTAGGTGGGGAATTACATATTGAAGAATAAAAAATACACTGGGATTCAGTGAATATTAAGCCTTACGCTATTCTTTCCGCTCCTATGTCAATCAAGCGCAAGAAAATATTGATAGCTTTTCTACCACTTTAATAGTTGTACTGTTCTTTAGAAAAGGGGTCAAACAAATGATTTTCCTGTAGAAAATCTGACACAATGTTTTCTAATTAGTGAAGTAATTGTTTTTCTGTAAATGCAGTTACAAGACCTTGATCTTGAGTTTTAATGTGCATTTACAGAAATGTGTGTCACATTTATTTAGCTTAAAAGACTGTTCATTTGATTATGGCTGCTGACCAGGTGTTAAAAGTACTAAACAATGCAATAGTCTGACACACAAGTGCTGCAGATGTTCCCAGCTCCTGGTCGGAATCTGATCACCTTTTTTTTAAGGAATGTATTCAATAAAGTAGTAGTAAAAACCCCTCCTGTCTAACACTACCTGTCAGCTGGGCTTCAGACCAGCTGAGACAGCGCCTGTGACTCTGCAGGATGACCTCCACATTATAGGAATACAGCTATACCCATTCTAACAAACTTGGCAGCTTTGGTATAGCTGATCTCCAAATAGCCCTACTTTCATCCCAAAGACAGCTGCAGAGGACAAACAGTAATAGCCTGAAACAACTTGGGTCATTTTTCTCAGACCATAAATGCAGTATAGTATGGGCATTTCTTTTCTATACTATCTTCAGACTCTCACAATGATCACACTCCTATTTATTCCTCAACAGGATCTAGACCTAGAGTGAGAGCAGCAGAATGCACACACAGCATTCAACTCTACTCCATGCAAAGCGTGGACACGATAAACTCTGTAAAAAACTCCTGTTTAAAGAGGAAGCAGTAAGAACTGAACCAATGAAGACCAAAATAATGCTGGAAGCTGGACAGAAGTGATCTAAGAAACAAACTTTCTCTAGAATCGCTCCCATTTACACGTTTGTCTTTGTATCACTAAATCAGGTCACAGCTTCAAAGATGTCTTTTCTTCCTCATCTTTGGCTCAGACAGCCATGGCAGCAAAAATATCCCCCTGGCTCTCATCTAAGACTTACAGGAACTTACCTGCTTTTCAGGTTGGTCCTGATAAAGCAGTTGCTCATATTACCAGATTTGCATTGCATGTACATAAGGAAGAGGGAACTGTGATTTTATAGGGAAATGAAGTTCCAAATAAGAGAAAATACAAAAGCCCATGCTCAGCAACAGAAAACATCCACTAAGCAACAACCATGTATACAATATCCAGTTCAAACTTCAAAGGCCTACACTGGTCTGTGAAAGTAACTTCCACCAGCATTGCCATTGCAAGAAAACAATGTTTGTCATTCTTGACAATGAAGTGTAAGAAACAAAAATTTTATAATGGTATTAGCATCACTGTAATACTAATTCTCACAAGATTAATGGAATAAAATACAAACCCAATTTATTCAGATTAATTTTCCCTCATTTCCTTCTTTCACACACAAAGTAGAAACTTCTATAAATTAATTGAACTATTTATTCTACAAAAGAGAGAAAGGGACATGCTTGTTGGCAGTGTTGTATGAACCTGAAAGGTAATGGGGCCCATAAAACTCCTGGAAACTTGTTTCCGAGCTTTACAAAATTAAGAGTCTGTACCTCATACTTGAAGTGTCAAAAAGACTTAGTTTTTTTTCCTGATTCATCTACCAGTCAAATTTGCAGCTCACTAGAATTTCTTTCACACATTTTTACTGCCTTCTCTTCAGAAAAATAATATTTAAGTTCCTTGAGGTAACAAGTCTTTTATCGAAGGCAAAAATAAAAGTTGCATTATGCCTATTCTGCAAAAAAAAAAAAATAAAAAACATGCCACAAGCAGTTTTTTTTCCAATGTTGTTGAAAACATACAAAGAAAATGCATTTATGTCTAGAAACATGCTGTTAATGCAAGACCAACATTCTTCCTGGAAAATTAAGATCTATCTTATATAAATTTGTTGTTCCATACACATAGGAACAAGTCAGGCAATGGAGAAAAAAATCCACTATAAAATTATGATTATGTTGTGTACATGTGTACTCTAATCAGTCCCGACAGAATCACCCTCTAAAAAAGACTGTAGGAACAAACGATAGTAATTTCCAGTGTTTGTAGAAGTTCTGTACATAGATATAAAAGTTTTCAAATGTTATAGCAGACCAAATTGAAAAGAAAACTGAAGCATATTTTAAGTGATAGTGATACCTCAAAACTACCTTTAGAAATCTAGCTGGTTTCAAAACAAGGTGCATACCTAATTTTAACAGAAGAAAGAAATATCAAGACTTTGGTAGATATTTTGATATCATCTGCATGAATTTCACAAGTGGAAGCTCATCTTCCTTTGTTAAGTTTCACTGGCTCAGACACTCATGCAAATTTCCAATGTGTTTAAACATTAGTCATCTTAAATCCAAGCTCAGGAAAAAAAAAGAAAAAATAAAAAGAAAAAGAAAGAACATCTCTTTTCATCATTAATTCTCTGTCATTATCTGCAATTGATTTAAAAGGAGGTTTTTCAACTGTTTACAGACAATATGTCATTCTTTATCTTGTGTGTTTAAACCTGCTCAAATTCTTTGTTCTTAAGTAATAAACATTATGGTCATTTTTCTGGAATAATATTAACTATTCATATATGTAAGTTTTAAATGTATCAAGCAACGTTCTTCCTGCCTGAGTAAAGTCCCAGTAATAGCTATCTTCAGTGTGAAAGGAAATACATTTTTATGGTTATCATTATTGCATTTACTACAGCTAAGCACTGCAACAGTAGATGAACGTCCTAGTGGCCAAGACTGTTGTTAGTATACACAGCTTCTGAATGAGTTAACCAATATACATTCAATAAGATCTTGATTTTCCTGCCTCTCAATTAAAAGACTACCAATGTTGGGGACTAAAATTCTGACAGATAGAAAAAGCTTTAATTTCTCCACTGTGGCAATGTTCTTGCATTACACAAGGAGACAGAAGTAGATGCTCTCACTTTCAGCAGATACAGCTTCTTGACTAGCAATGTTTCAGACTCAGGTGCCTATGGATAAGATAATGAGAAATAAGACTGGACACAGAATCCAATACCTGAAAGTAAGCACTCAACCCCACTCAGTTTTCTTCAAATTATTTGCAGCCATAGATATACCCTACAAACCATTAAGGCTATTTACCTTACAGTCCTAGAAAGAATTGCTGATATCAAAATTTAAATATTTAAGGGATTTTGCATAATTTTTGGAGGAAAGACCCACCAAAAAAAAAAAAATTACATTTATTTACTGATCAAACCACTCCTAAATAAACAAAATTACTCCTTTCAAAAATTTCAGACAAGATAAAAATTAACCAATATGATACGTTTGTTTCCAATGAAGCAAAACTAAAATGAATGATACAGAGTATCATATGATCTTCTCATATGTGTATCCCTGCGGTTATACATCCACAGGATGTAGGTAAGAGGAAAAGCAACCAACACACAAACAAGCTTCAGTGTGAATACACAAGCTTTCATTTTTTAAGGACAGAATTTTCTCTGACAGTTGCCAATGCGAAAAGCTCTCAGTTGACTTTTAACGAAATGCTGTCAAAGTTTGCAAATCAAACTTCAAAATCTAACTTTCAAACCTTTTCAACATGTCAGTAAGTAAAATTCAAAATTTTACTTCCTCTATTATTTATTGATATGCATACTTTTTTCTTACTTTAACTGAGGTTGCCATATTACCACCAAACAAACAAACTCATGTCACTGTCTCTGGTCTTCAAGGAAAAGGCCAATTTAGAGATGTAGGAAAAAAATGTTACATTTTGATCGGTTAAGTTCAGCTACTGTGCTACATCCTAAGAATAAATACAAGCATTTCTAGAAATACACACTGAGGAGAGAAATGTAAGAACATGAAATTGCTTGAAAGTGTATTTTAGAAATGCTGCTCTTTGACTTCACAGAACAGCTTTGGAACTTTCATTCCACGTTTCATGTGACCATCCCTTTCAAACAAACACCAGAACCAGCTAGCTCTGGTTTAAGTTCTAGCTTCCTGCTAAGTACTTCTGAGAGAGCTGATCCTGTTCTACAACTGCAAAACTATGTATTATCCAGCCAAAACAGAGGTGCCCTTTGTCACAGAAAACATACATGACCTGAGTAATATTAACATACATCTTAAATTTAGGCACCCTTGTCATGACAATGATGCTTACCAATCATATCTACCACGGCTCTCAGCATTTTGGCAACTTAAAATGCTTGATCAAATTACATGCACTGAAACTGAAATAATATTTTTTCTCAAAGGTACAGTTCTAACCCTCTGTGCATAATCATCTGTTGCTTTAATATACATTTAAAATAATTTAGAATGACAGAAGAAAAATTAAACTCTCATTGTAGATGCATTATGTTCTCTGTGTTCTGCCAGTTTACTAAGTCCTAATAAGGCACATACATGCAAGCATACAAATGCCGTATCACAGAGCTTATAATAGGGCTCAGGGAACCTGATGCTTGTAGAAGAAAAACAGCCAAGACCAATTCTCAAATCTTTGCAGATCCAGCAGTTGTGAGAAAAAGTCTCTACACATATATCAAGTTAATTTGTCTGAGAAGTCACTAGCAAAACGTGATTCACATAGCCGTACTTGTCAAACCTACTAACAGAAAAGCACTTCAGAAAGTGGCAAGACAAACAGCAGGGCCAATTCACCTGACCTTAGGTAAGAAAAATAAGAAAGCAAAACTGAAAAATATAGAAAACTAATATTTGGACTCTATGCCAACAGAGTGCACTAAATTCTAAAACAAGCTTTCAAGAAGGAAATGGACATCAGTAATTACAAGCAGTGAAAGAAAAGGCAGTAAAATGTATTTGGAATGTGTTCTAACAAGGTAATGTAGGAAATGTTTTCTTGAGTTCTACAAATTCAGTCTTTCATGGGAAAAAAAAAAACATTATAAATTTCAGGGAATTAACTAAATAAAAATTACACACGTTCTTCATTTTATTTGGCATCTGTGCTTATATTAAAATATCAAAAGACTACTTTCACTTTGTGAAATTGAGGATGCTAAAGGACATTCCTTTCCTTTATATAGAGATGAATTATCTGAGAAAAACATTAGGCAATGGTTCTTAGTATTACTTATGCTCAATGCAGTGTCAGTCTTACAAAGTCAATGTAATATTTGTGCCACATATTTGTGTACTGTTTTACCTATATTGTCATCAAATGTCAAAATGGAAAAAGATATGCATTAAGCATTTTGAAATGTCACCAACTCAGACACTATAAATTGTTTTGAAACTAATTCCTTGGAATTATATCTGAAATACCTCAAATCCACTTATTGTAATTACAAGTGGCAGTTCATGCAACTAAGTGCCCTAAGAGTTCACAGCAGCACTTTACAGAACTGTGCAAAAGCATAGGAAAGGAAGCCCATATAACACCATGAACTCTTTTCTCTTTGGTAAGGCTTTGTAAAGAAGATTGTGTTAGAAAATAATTACATTTATAGACAGGGTTAAAGTAGAGATCTCTGGTTATATAGGCAGCCTAACCAGATTTGGCAAGCTGTTAGACTAAGAACATCCATGAAGATATATGTATCATGTAAAAAGGTAAAAAGCAGCACTATATTCCTTGAACAAAAAACATATTGATACAAGAATGAGTATAGAAGGCAACAAATCTCTCCAGATGAAAAGGACTGTAAAAATAGCACTCACATTGAATAACATAGAACTGGAGGAACCTCTTGGGTCACAAAGCCCAATATCCTACCAAAAATAACCACATAAACCTTTTTCATACTTAGCTTTTATTTTTCAGGTGAGGGAAAAGGAAGGGCAGAAGGAGTTGAGGGGGTGGCAATTTAAAGCTTAGTGCAATTCATATCTGATCTTAAATTCCAGGTAAGCATTTTTAGTCTTCTACACCCCTGCAGCTTCTTATATACATGTACACATTGGTCACCTTTACACCTTTTCTTACCTAAATCAGTAGTAGATGAATGTGATCCAAATGCTTTAATTGCACTATAAAAAGTTGCACGGTGCACATGTGTTTAATATTTGTATGGAAGAGACTTAAAATGTTAGGGGGAAAAAAGGTAGAACTGATAACCTTTGGTACACTCATTTAAAATTCACCTAGTTTCCAACTTTTTCGAGAAGACAGTATTTTTAGAGTCGCCAGAGTGTGAAAATACTGGCAATGAAACTGAAGAATTTACAGTAAGACAAAACACACTGCAAAAAATGTTCAGGATACAAGCTGTTTGCAAAGATGTCTTCAGAAGATCCCAGCAATTTATGCCAACTACATCCCTCAATTTGTATGAATCCTTTGCTGCAGCTAGTTCAGTATCTTGACCTATAGTCTTAATGAATCCGTATCACAAGCTTATTTTTCTATGCCTTTTTTTTTTCCCCCTACAGAAATGCTGAACCAGATACTTGGCATTAAACATTTAAGTATTAACAGAGGCCTTGAAAAATATATTAACCAACATTCTAAAGATGCTGTAATTAAGGACTGGATTAATGTGGTAATATACATGTTAAAATCTTAGCAAGTTGTCTAATCTGCTTTATAGTCAACTAAAACAAGCACTTCTGCAATACAATTTACCTCAAACTATATCATGTATCTCAAACAGGTCACATGAACTGCACTGTAAAAATGTCTATGTTTCCATTGACTTTAAAATGAGATTATGGTAAATATAGGTGACTATAATACAGAAATCTAAAGTAAGGAAAGACCAGTCATGTTCAGATGGAATTGAAATTATGTGTCAACCACTTCTTCTAGCTAATCACGAGCGGAGTTCCAAAATACGTATGCTTGGGTTTTTTTAAGCTGATAACAAAGGGAAAACATCTGTGAAAAGTCTTTAACCATTATTCCAGGTACTAGGCTGTATAAAGACATGTTAGGTCAAATGCTTTATAGCAGGTAATTTAAAGAAAATTAGAACCTGTAAGTAGCATTCAGTGAGAGCAATTTTTAAAGCCTCTCAGTTTTATCTTAAATATCAATGTGTTTTTTTTACTGAGCACATATATACACCAATACATGTACATTCTCATCTTAAAATGAATGTTTAATAAAGCACTCCTGACAGTGTATACTGAAAAAGCTCTGGAACATCTTTCCAACATTTTTTAATAAAATGATCTTGAAGATTAGCACAGAAAATTATATTAGCTCAATTCAGAAAAGTATTTTATATTTTCATGATTTAAGCCATATACAGAACTACTTTGGAAGTCATTCACTATACAAAAAATAACAGAAAAAGCCACATTTCAGTTTCATAGAAGAAAAGTGTCTGTTCAAGGTATAACTAAATATAAAGTCCATTTTGGTTAAAAAAAAAAAAAAAAAAAAAAAGGATATATATAGAGAGAAACTAATGAACCCTTTCAGTAACACCAGAGAATGCAATCAATAACAGGTGACCTCTCACAAAGATCTGTTACACTCATATTTTGTTAATAAAGCCAGAGAACAAAAGTCATAGATTGGTTTGGGTTGGAAGGGACCTTAAAGATCAGCTAGTTCCAACCCGTCTGTCATGGTGAGGGACACCTTCCACTAGACCAGGTTGCTCAAACCCCTGTCCAACCTGGTCTTGAACACTGCCAGCAATGGGGCAGCCACAGCTTCTCTGGGCAACCTGTGCCAGTGCCTCACAACTCTCATCATGAATTTCTTCCTTATGTCCAATCTGAATCTATCCTCTTTCAGTTTAAAACCACTGCCCCTTGTCCTGTCACAACAGGCCTTGGCAAAATATCTCTATCTTTCATATAAGCCCCCTTTACATACTGAAGGCTGCTCTAAGGTCTCCCAGGAGCCTTCTCTTCTCCAGGCTGAACAACCCCAACTCTCTCAGCCTGTCTTCATAGTAGAGGCGCTCCAGCCCTCTGATCATTTTTGTGGGTCTCCTCTGGATCTGCCAGAAGAAGTGCCAGAAGTCCCTCTACACACAGCATTTCTGCTTGCAATTGAATCATTTAACACAACATGCAAGAACTTAGCTTAGCTTAAACCCACTTCTGTCATCTGGCTAAACTGTTCTTCCAAACTTTGCACTGGTGTAGTTCAGTGGAAAAATTAAATATTCCCCTAAAAGGGATACTGGCATCTGAAACTATCAAAAATTATACAGGCATTTGGGGTTAACAGTATCTTATATTGTCAGCATATCATTTCTTAGAACATGTTTCTCATCATCAGAGTTCTAAGATAATCAGAAAAAAAAAAAAGTAAGTTCTATAAGCCAAGGTAAAAGCCACCATAAATTCAACTCTGATTAACAAGAACACAGTAAGAATTCCCTTTTACTTTTTGATAAACTTCAAAAACCTGAATTTCTTTTCATATGTAGTCATTTCTCGTTTCGGTAAGAATTAAAGACCTTTGAGATGATGCAGCTTTATTAGCTAACAGAACCAGCAGGTTCTATCACTGTGCTTGAGTACAGTTGGTCACTACAAACCTCTGCAACAGATACCCATCTTCCAGGCATTCCGCTCCAGGCTTTTATTCAGTTTTTGGTATAGAAAATACAAACAGAACACATATGTTAACAGTGTTCTGGAATTAACCTCCACATAAAACAAAACTAGAGACAGTCCCAGTTCTGGACCTTCAAAACACTAAACTGAACAATAGGGTTATAGCTCAAATCTCTGCTTTCAGTCACAGGCAAAGACAGAAGGAATCTTTATTTTGCCAAGTATGTGATCCTAAAAATATCGTAAGATCCTGCCCTAAAGACTCTCTGGTTGGAAGACCAGGAGATGCCACTGGTGGAGGGCTCTTAGAAGACAAGGATCAAATGAAAGCCTGTCTTAACTCGGGCTGCAAAAGAATGAGGCATAGAACATCAAAACTAAAAATAAGTCCTACCAACCTACAGCCTTGAAGGGAATTGTAATCACAAGCAAAACAGTAGCTAGGGGGTCTCTCTAGATACAGTACATGTTTTCTCCAAGAGCAGCATATTGTTTGACAGAATAAATAACATTTTGTTCTAGAGAAGCAACTTCGTTATTGGTGTATTGGGCCACAGGCACTTAAAAGAAGTGCTAGGAGACACAAAATCAGGGATGATATTGAGTAACTAGCTGTTTCTCAGGAAAGAACCAAAGGGGCTGTTGCACAGAGACTCCTTTGAAAAACAGTTACACTCCTCACCCCAGAGTTATATGAGATACTTTCCTGTTATCTGAGAGCAATCAAGTGGTTGAAGAAATGTGTCTAAAGAAGCAGTCCATCCAGAGATCAAAATAAGACACAGGCCACAAAGTCTTGAGGAGATCAATAGATCACCACATGAATGCAAAACCCTCTGCCATTATACTTGTGATTCGTGTACTGTAGCCAAGTCCATTTATTGAAGAACATGCACAAAATCTTTGAAATAAGCCTCTACACTAAAAATATTGGAAAACATAGTCTAAATACAGTTCATATATTTCCAAATAGTCAGCGCATAACATTTTCCTATTTGCAGGGCTAACATAAAAGCATATCCATGAAAAGATGACTTCCCAAAACATCTACAATAAGCAATTTTGCCAGCCATCTGTGCAAAAAGCAGTGTAACTTCCCTTTAAACAGAGAAAAATAGAAAACTAAACAAATCCCCAGTCCAACAGCAGAACAACACCTGGTCAAATATGAGCCTGAGCACGAAAACATTCTGGTTTGCATTTAGCTACAAAGAATATGCAGTGCAGGAAGATTGTGCTTAGTCAATGCTATCTGTATTTGCCTATGCATTTGACACCTCTGTACATAATTAAGTATCCAAATACCTTTTTGAGTTATTGACAACATTCAAGGCACACCTCTAATAAACATTATTTGGCATGCCAGATGCTGGACTAGTGGTTGATGTGTTTTGGCTTTTTCACATAATAGCTTTATGGTTAGAGTACTCACTAAGAAAGTAGTAAACTACATTCAGAAACTGAGAGAGGTTTTGTAATCTATCCACACTGTATCTTCTGAGTCAGCCACCCACTGTTTCTATCAGGTTTTGAATCTAAGCAGAGC
>JANHGB010014181.1:0-46130 GCA_026283785.1 Coracopsis vasa | reverse complement strand
CCCCCCCCCCCCCCCCCCCCCCCCCCCCCCCCCCCCCCCCCCCCCAGAATCAGATCCATCAATGTGCTGATAAGAATCATAAGCTGATTCAAAAATCAGGTTTCTCCAAAATGATGAGTAATGAAAAACTGCTAGGAATTGTTTTCCTGAACTTTGACCTCACATCAAAACCAGTTTAACAATCTGATTTCTCTGAGGTAAAGGAAATCTAGTCTTAGCCCCATTAGCCTGTGCTTGTACACTACTTCATACTACCTGGCCTTAAGATCCTATACTCAATCCATTAACATTACTCACTTATTACATATAAGGAATTCCCGTACTAGTTTTAGTATAGTGTTGGCTAAAATATCGTTTGCTCCTAAAAACATATCAAAATAATTCCATTTGCTGTAATTCAGAAACCATCTCATAATAGCAAAACCAGTATTATTCACATATTCACTTTTTCACAGAGTTATCTAGACTTATTTAGATAACTTCATTTGCCAAGATGCACTGTTATTGGTGTACAACATAAATACAAGAAACCTCTAAAAACACACATAGTATTGTAGCAAACAGGTGGAATCTGGATTTGATAGAAGAAATATTGGCTGTTCCTCTGTCTGGAAATGCATTCAATAATCTCCCTTGATGATTAATATATCCCATGTGTAACAGCCTGCATAAAAAGCCAAGCAACAGCTGTAATTTACTGAAGGAGGTAGGACAGCTCAGCAGCAGAAGCCATCCAAGTTGTAAAATGACAGTGTATGAGTAGTTCCCATCCATTTAATTACAGTTTAAACTTTCCTATATGACATAGTAATAAATTGAAAAATGCTGCATTACTGGCTACTTTTTTTTCTTTAAGACAGATGTTGTACATGGTATATTGTGGACCTTTTCCATCTCTTCATTTCTTGCTGGTTATTGCCTGGCTAACAGGATGTTTCATTTTAATGAAAAATACATTAGTGCATTAAGATAAGGTCATCGGTTCTTAAGTTAAATGCAATTTCTGTAATAAAATTAATTGTATAGCCCACATAAATTTTTTTATGTGGGTTAAACACTTTTAATTACTACCTAAATTTTGTTCAACTGAATGTTTAAATGGAGTATTCCCCTATAAAAAGAATGCATACACTGTGAAATGCATTTACAGTTCTTTACGTTATGCCTTCTATATGTTATACTGTAATACACTAAGTGGTCATCAGTGTTCAAGTCCACATAAGTCTCTTGAGCAAGGCTGAGGGGAAGGAGGCAGAGGAGAAAAAACATCCTGCCAGGCTATGCAGTCTGTGAAACTCAGTTTAAGAGTGGACCTGCTTGCCCAGGACCATGTCCAATTGAGTTTGGGCTATTTTTAAAACTGAAGTCTCCACAGTCTGCCTGAGCACCCTGGTACACAACATTATGAAGTAGAAAATGTTTTGGCAGCTATTTGTAAGTCCTGTTTTGTTTCATATAAATAGCAAATATTATTTGATATAAATATGAAAATGTCAAGGTAGCAGAAGTTCACAGATCACCTCTCAGATTATGGTAGCAACCTTTGGCTATGAAAAAAAACCTCCTGTTTTTTCAGTAATATTTGTATACTTAGCCTGAAATGGAATAGCTCACACATCAAAGCAACATTAGGAAGACTTTATCCCACTAGTTGCCAAGTTCTTCTGAAATGTAGACAAAACACTAATAAATTCTCCATCACATTCAAAAGCAGAGATATAACCCTAGGTCCTCCATGCCTTGTATGGCTTAGATGGCTGTTAAGAAGACTTGAAACTATTAAGTTTCTAAATGGTGCACGGTCTCTCTTTGGTCCCTACAACATTAGTTTGTTGTAGACTGAATTATTTCCACCCCTCCACCCCCTTAAGAGAGAACAAGGCTTTCCCTCAGGAACATTTTGTTTCAAACATGATTAAAAAAGGTATTGGTTTTTTGGTTTCTTTTTATTCAGCTCTTGAACCTCCAAAATAAGAACCAAGTATTAATTCATCTCAAAGTCACATGCCATTGAATTGTATAATGATGGGCCCTGGGACTTGAACTGTGGATTTATGGGTTAACTCAACATGCATACTGTTTCTAGGTTATTTTAAGGTTTATTCCTACAACACAATGGATATTATTCAATCAACTGATTTATGAAAACTATTTTCCTATACTAACTTAGATGTGGTTCCATATTTCAGAATCAGATTAAGTTGAACATTTTATGTTCTCTTCATTATAACTGAACTGGATTGTGTCAACAACAACAAAAAATATCTTCCTGCATAGAGAATTGCTTTCACTGAAGGAAGCTTTGGAAATACTTGCCTTTTATGACCTCAGATTTAATAAATTGTTAGGTTAACTAAGTGAACATACAATATTTTCTGACACAAACATTTTATATAGGCATCTTCTATAGTGCTCTGTATTGTGCTTTCTAAGGGTACTTTAGCCGTAGCATAAAATCCAGCCCATTTTTCTTTTAGACCGTTCAGGAGGTGCAATGTTGTTGCCACTGAATGAGTGGTGTAACATCTTTGCATTACTGCCACTATGTGGCTCCTCGTTTTGAAGTCAAACGCAGTTAAATTGCATTAAAAGTTGCTAGCTCTGGCTCTACTTACACAAAGGAAATTGTTGTCACTCTAGAAGGAAAATGACATAATAGCACAAAGGAAAGCTTGGTAACCTGAAGCAGCTGAAAGCTACTTAGAGAAAACGCCTGTTCCAGTTGGTCTGCATTGCAGATGTGAGAGACAAGGAGGGAGAACAGTAACAGTCCTTATACATGTGTTCATACATATCCTGCACTTGGGTATCTGGGTGTGTATGCAGAAGAGCAATGAAGTAGCATTTTAGTTCTGCATCCATAAGACACTGGTGGTAAAATACAGTGTGGAAAGTAAGAGTCCTCTCTAAGACCTATCCACATGAATGTACGTTACCTGAAAATATACCTGACAAATATTGTACGGTGTTTATTAGGTTCTTTCCTTTTCTGAGGTTTTTAATTAACCCCATGTTTTCTTTTCCTCTGACTTTAAGGCATTTTTAATTCTTCATACTCTTCTTAAAACTAGGAAATAGTTACTTAACTGCCACATGAAACCAGTAAATTTTCCTCACAGTCTCAAATTCTTGATTACCTTTGACATATCTAATGCAAATTTGTGATCTATTGTATTATGAATAAGTACTTTGTTTCAGATTTTTTATACAGTAGCGTCATTTGTTGGAGCTCTTCTTCCTTTGGGTGCTTCTCTCAGTCATTTAAATTAAATCAAAGTCAAATATACAAGTCTGTGGTAATGGTTTTGAAATTGTAACTAAATTACTAAGTTACAAAAACAATGAAATAAAGCTTTATAGCAGCGGCCAGGCACAGATATTATTAGCTATTTGAAAAATATCAGTCCTAGATGATTTCATTAAATTGTTTAAATTCAACAGGTGTTTCAAAAATTGCTTATAAATATATCTAATAAGAAGTTTAACAAGGTTGTTACTCACTCAAAGGACTTTAAAGACTGCACCCACATCCTTTTGGCTACAATACATTCTCATTCCCTTATCAAGTTGCTGTCATTTGGCTACTTCCTTTTGGTCCCTTGCCCAGAGTAATTTATCCATCAAATGAAATTTCAAAGGTGCAAGATTTACAGTGAAAAATTAATTTGGGGCATTTTTAATCACCTGTAACCTTTCTCTCCATAAAGTTCTTTATTAAATTAAACACAGTTTGAATCCCCATACACATTTTGCTAAGGCTGTTCAATTACACCTAGATATGAAAAGTTTTATTTTTGAGTAAGTATACCAATTTCTCTCTTGCTTATTGTAAAATTATACTTGCTCCCTTCTCCTGTTTAAGGGGAAAAAAGAATTCTGTAATATCCTCTCCTTTTTCAACCGTATTTATTTTTACTAGTGACTAAAACAGCTAATATCATGAAATCATTATGATAAACACTGGCTGTTTGCCACAAGAGCAACATTTGAAACTAGTTCTGAAGTATGCAAGATACAGGATCACAAACAGCCTCTGCATTAACAGATTAATTACACTCTCCTGTTAATGATATTGTATACAAGTATGCAGATTATCTGTTAGCAGGAAGGGGAAAAAGGCCCCTGTCCCAACTGAAAATTCCAACACCACCTCCCATTGCCCTTTTTGCTGAAGCTATTCCCACCTCTTTTCTGAGCAAAACCATTGCAAGGCCTTGCAAGTCAACTTCACAGTGGAGGACAGCACAATGAATAGGAACCTAAATATATTTAAAGTGCATCTTTCCTGGGTTTCACATATATTCCCATGGAAATCACACCCTCTGGAGATTCACAAGCTTTGTCCACTTATCTTCAAGAAGCATCTCTGCGCCAAGGCTCTATTTTAAATAGAGGCCAGTTCGACACTCTGAACATAACTGCCCTGCATTTCATGTAGCAACACCTCCTAGCTTTTATTACACCAAAAATAACATAGCTCCTGAAGATAACACCACTATAGCAAGCCTCCCCAAGAACGAGTCATGGCACAGATTAAAATGCAACAGCTGTGTACACCAGCACCACCTGGTGATAGCTACAGTGAAGCACATAATGATTTTGTTTGATCAGATTATTATTAGTGAACATCCACTCTATGCTAGCAGTCAGTTTTTCTTTTGATGGTGTGCAGCACACTGGGTCACAGCCTGGGGGTCAGGACCAGGATGCTCTACTCCAGGCACAGCCAATGCCGCTGAGAAAGTGAGGATTTATTCCTGGGTGGCTTTTCTCCACTAGTGCATACTTGTCCTTCCCTTTGAGCTAGGTGTACACAGCACAGCAAGGTGTGATACTGTAGCACCTAAGCTCCCAAACAAGCATGAGTCAGTCTCGTGTATTTAGTAAGCTCTCTGAACAAAAGAACACACAACAGGATTTCAGGTATCAAACATAGTGGCATTGGTAAACACAGATATTGTGGCAAGTCTCAGTGTAAGCTCTCTTGCGAGTTCAACTGCTTTTAGCACTTCACCAAGGAGGCTTTCATGTACATGTAACAGATAGTACAGAAAACTAAAGTATTTTAGGTTATGTAACCCTGAAATGCTGTAATTGCCCAGTACTGGCAATCCTGACACGGAGTATTGCCACTGCTAGTAACAAGCCATGGGCTTTGTACAGTGCTCCCAGGGGCTCCTGACGGAAGCTTGCCAGGCTTGCTTTGTTTAAATGTGCCTTCACTTGCATAGAGCTTTGGTTTTGCACAATTTGGATATAAAAAGCAATTTCTCTAATGATCAGCTGGCTATGACTAATTTGTTTTACTTTTGCTGCACAGAACTGGTTTTCCAGGTAACAAAGAAAACCAAGCCCAACTGTCTAACGTGCATAAAAATCCACTACAGTAAATTTGGATGCAGATGAGTTGCAGACCAAATGGAAGAAAAAGCAAACCACAAAACATATATTAGCAAACATAAAAAATGACAAAGTGGATCCTCAAGTAAGGATCCTACCCAACACCACACTGACCTGCTTTCACTTTTCGCAAAGGAAATTTGCTTCAGACATCAGATCAACTACCAATAAAGAAAGCTGGGAAAACCATAAGATCTGCCTTCATCACCACTGGGCATTACAAGAGTATTGGTTTCCTCGAGTAGCCACTACACATCTAGGAGGGGTATTTCCCAAGCTACTGCCCAGAGCTGGGAAGATCAAGAGCTATAAGGTGGGCTTGGAGTCACAGAAGTGCATGGCACAGTCTGCCTGTACACTGCGTCTTCAGCAGATACAAATACTCAAGCAGAACAACTTCTGAGGAGAAATTACATCTGGTGCTATCCTGGAGCTGATCTCACCCTGCTGACAGACCTTTTGTAAATTGATGCATTAGTTCTTAAAGAAGGTAATAGTTTTCCCTCAAGATATGACAAATTGTTCTCTTCTTCAACTTCCCATATATTTATGAGCGTATTTGCTCAGGACAGGACTACAAATCTAAGTTTACGATGAACTGTTTTAATTTCCTAGTCTCAAAAGAGCAGCAAAGCTGGCAAACCTGATCACTCTGTCTTTGATCATCCTTACTCGTAGACAAGCTGTAAGAGATTAAGCTCTTTTCCCATTACTTAATCACTTAAAGTGATACTCTAGGATTCCCAAGGGTAAATGCATTAGGCTACTGATCAGTCTGGGTGCCTTTTTATTTTTTTCATAGTTAAAAACATTTATAGAATACTGTTACCTTATGCAGTTTGAATTAGATTTGCAGAAATCCTTTGATAATTTGGGAGCATAACTCTTGTTTAAACCAACATGTAGAGAGAATTTAAATCGCTATTATTAGCATGCAAACTGCTCATTTTTATGATTCATTTTTCTTCCCATGTTTCATATTACATATATACTTTCTTTAAGGCTACAAGAAAACCTTCTTACAATCTGGAAAGGGAAGAGTCAATGTGTTAAATTAAAATCCTTAAGCTGTTACTGTACAGCACAGCAATAATCAACATTGCAAGAGTTACATTCCTTCCCTATATACTCTATATGTCCACTGTATCCCAACTCCAACTCCATGAAACCCCAGGGTTTTTCAGTCTAGGAAAGAACTGAGTCCTTCAGGAAACTGCTTGAACAGTTTCCAACTTCTATATAATTTTTTTAACCTCACTACATTTATATCTTTCCAGAACCATTAAGTTCTCCCCAGGGAAGCCACAGGAAGGCGAAGGAAGCCTTCCAAAGGAAGGGTTTGGTTTTTTTAAATCCTAGACAGGGTGAGAACTGTATAATATAATGATGGCAAATATATGGGATTACTGCCAGACTCTCATCCAAGGCACTTTGATGTCTTCATTTAGTCAAATACACTCTCCAAACAAAATTATATTATGCAGAGCAAAACGAATGTTATGCTATAGATTTTGGCATGAAACCATAGTGATTTTTAACTCGGTTGTCTGCCATGATTCAGGATATTAATTGGCGTATAAATTGTACAGATGCACATTCTCCATTAAGTGACCTTTTTCTTTCAAGGTCTTACAGAATCATTTGTCTCTAAAATGACCGCTCTATGAAAAATAAAAACACAGATCACACAGAAAAATCACTACTGTTTTGATAATATAAAACATTAATGTAAGTTTGTAAAACTTACTATTTTAAAAAATTAAAGTATTCAAGCATTTCCAGTGGCTTCTCAATTAGATCTTAGTTTAATGCAAGAGAACCAACTTCCTTATTACAGCTCTTGATAACATCGCTAAAAGGGCCTCTTTGAAAGGTAGAAGCAGATAACTACTAAAACATGCACATACAAATTCCAGGTTTAGTGCTTGCAATGGTATGGTGTGGAAGCCAGCACAGCTAATCCCCTTGCTGTTTCCCTCGGGAGACCAGACCCACTTGGGATCAACCACTTTCATCCTTTGTAAATCTAACATTCAAATTGAAATATCAAAAATCTTTAGCAAGCTGGGACTTTATCCAAACTTGAAAGTTAGTCATGCCTGAAAGAATTATTCAGAAAAAAACAAGATACTTCGAATCACATCAATATTATTCACTCAAATGTCATTACTCCCAGTGGAACTATTTCCTCAAAATATAAAACCATACATAAAACATGCCTATCTTGTGTAGCACTAAATGTCTGTCTCAATGCAGACCTTAGAGTGTGAGGTGGAGAGAGAATGAAAGGACACTTCTGATGGTAAATCTTAGAAGACATTTAGAAGACTTCCTATACCTCCAATTAAATTAGTGCTACCACATCTCATTTAATCTCATTAAGAATAGGTGGAAATCACAATTGCTGACGGGATTAGAAGGAAGCCACAAAATTACTATCTATTTGCTCTTCAAAATGGAGCAAAAGGGAAACAAAACTATGCAAGTTAAGGTAGATAGAACACATTAATGTGTTTTAATTATTAATGTATAAGAAACCTTACGTTTAAGATTAGACAGAAAAATTAAAAAAAGCAGCAGCAACAAAAGAAGGGCACCAAACTTATTAACCTTCTTTGCCCAGATAAAGAAATCAGGTATGTCCTAGAGAATGTATCCACAGTTCAGAGAAGCATGAGACAGTCTGGCAATAATAGCTATGTAGCACAAACATTCAGAGTCCAAGCAAACGTTTAGGTCTGATACTATTCCTAACAGGACTGAGGAGTCATTATTTTGCCAGATATTTCTATGAAAGTACCTCAAATATTGTCTCTGTCCTATTTTATTGATTCTTCAAAATAAAATTGCAAACAATTTAAAATCTTTCTAATTAGTCTAACTAAGTTGAAGGCTTGTTTTCTCTCCTGATTTTCTGTCACACCCATTTGAAGCAGCCTTTTGTATTCAAGCCGTGCCAACTTTTCCTCCCTACTTCCCAAGCATCAGTGGGGGAAACATGGAGAAAGATAGCAGGGGAAAGTTAAGCTCAAGAGCTGTGTTTCTGGGTCAGCACCGGGCCACACCAGCTTGCGGAAAGCAGCAGCTGAAAGCGAGTACATGAACTCACACATCTGAAGTGCTATTACCCATTCAAAATTAGGCTTAAAAACACAACACCTTGCTATGTCCTTTTAATAACTTATTTTTCCTTTCTTTTGTCCTTAGAAATGTCTGAACATTTGGGATTTTTTCCTTTTAATCTAGACAATTAAAAGTCAGACCAAAGTAGCATGTGCATCATAGGAAACAAACTTCTTGACTGATGACCGAGTATTTCCCAAGTTGTTACAATGTAAAACAGTATTTAAAAAAAATAAAATGGAAAAATGTCATAGCAGAGCTATCACAAGCTCTGCAGTGAAAGGATATTTAACATCTTGATATAACTTTAAGAGTACATACTTAGTAAGACCACTTCTAAAACAACAGTAAACTAGCTAAATTGAGACATTAAGACACTATTTGATTTTTGAGGCAAATAAGTTTATCTTAATAGATGTCAAGACTAATACATAAGACAATGATGCTGGAAAGAGTAGTAATTGTTGTCCGAAAACATTTGGGGGTTTGTTGTGGTTGTAGGGTGGTTTTTAAGTGAATTAAACACCCTAGAAACTTCAAAGCAGCCAACAGAAATATATCAATACTGTGTTCAGTCACAGGATGTTTGTGGCAATAACTAAGAAGGATATTAACTGGTTATTTCTGGTAATATTTGCCTTCACTACAGTCTCTGGGTAAGTAAAAATGAATCAAGTTCTCTTTTCTTTGCCTCCTTGGGGTGTTTTCCTTCTCCTTACTGAGAGTTTGCTGTTTAGTGTGGCAACCAGTAAGTTAAACTAAGAGAAAGCAGCATGAATTAAAGTGTTCTTCTTTATATACGAAGTTCAAGTAAGAACACCTTTCTGTCCCAGAAATCAGACATGATGCAAAATGCTTCCTTGTTCCACATCAGGAAGATACATTCTGAGCCTGGTTTAGTTGGTACGGTGATGTGGGATACCAAACTTTATGATCATTCCTCTGGATTCAGATCTGGGACTAAAACTTCTCATTGTTCAGACAGTCATTCCAGTAACATCCCTTGAGATATTTTGATTTGAAGTGCTCTTATTTGACCTAGAACTGTCAATCTGTTGCCCACCAAAATTTCCAAGTATCTAACAAGATGAGAGAGTAATGATAGAGTAAGCAAAGCAAATTTCACTTTTACCTTAGGAGAGGCAAAATAAGACACTTCCTTTCAAAATGAAGAAAACTAAATTGAAACATCTCATTAGCACACTAAATGAAAAGTTGTGTCATTTTTTCTGGAAACTCCTTATTGCTTTGACTCCGCTTAATGTATCTCACTAGCTCTTATGAAGGGAGAGTTAGACCTTCCATCACTGTTCTGCCTCGGCTATGTTTTCAGGTTCAGCTACATTTCCCCTGATGTCTGTTCAAACTACATAAAGCAGCACTTTATGGAAGTCACACGCCTGCACACACTGATAAGAAGGTACATGCCACACATGCTAAAAGGAAAAAAGCGGTATCCTTACACCAGAGGCAGAAATATTTATAAGTAGAACTGAACTGCAACAACATACCTCCAGTTCCATACACAAAAGATTAAATGTTTCATTTTGACAATGCAAAACGTTTGACTCATCTGAAAATGTTGAAGACTCACATTAATAGGAAGATGTATTTTTCTTTCACAATTTAATGTTTTAATTTCTTAATCTCAAGCTGCCACAAAAACCCCAATTGTTGCTTTGGGCTCTTAAATTTCTCCCCTTTTTAAATGAAGATTCTTGTTTTGGTTCCTCTCTATGTATTTTTTTGCATTAGAAAACAAGCACAATTCTAGGTATCATGCTGGATGGCACACTGTGTGCACACACAAAATCAATCTTAATATAATTCTTCTGATCCTTAAAAATCTATTTCTGTAAGAAACCTTAATTTGACAAGGCTGCTGATGGGCTGAGTCAAATATATACAGTTCAGTATATATATAGTTATATATAGCTATATATGTTATATACACATAATATATATAACTATATATATAGTTATATATAGTTATATTGCTATACATATATACAGTTCAGTTATTTCTTTGTACTTCCTAATCTGTCTGCATCCTTCCCTATTCTCACCATATACTTCAACAGCAGACAACTTAGGTCAAGGATCTGCATTGGTGGTGTTTGGGGAGTCTCTGCATGTAGTTGTATAATTCTCATCACACTGGTATCCTGTTTCCTGCTTTGGATTCTTCGAATTACAGGAGTTCACACAAGTAATAATTGCAATTTTAGACATCATAATGTATGAGGGTGGAGAGGCTGGACATATAAAGCATACTTTAGGTAAAAAAAAAAAAAAATAATAACCTGGAAGATTAAAGAATAACCTGTGGCTGCTTTTGTCATTCATTTAAGCTTTTATTTCACCTTCCTTTACTACATATGGTATTAACACTCACACAACTTAACAGCTATTGGCATATAATTTCAGGTACTCCCGAATACCTGCATTTCATGCAGCCCAGCTCTCCTCCAAGATTCATAGATACCTTGAATTAGCAACTGATTCCTTCATAAGGTGGTTAAGACAAAAAGAAAAGGTTGTTATAGGTTACTCTGCTCTCTGTTCATGTGTCTCCCTTTCTGCTCATTTAATTCTAGTAATAGTGTTACTACTATTCAACAAAATTAAGAGACAAGTCAGCACTGAATATAAACCATTTCAACTGAAGGCCTCAAGTGATCATTTTTAACTCTGCTCCTGCATTCAGCTTATGCACCTATTCCTAGAGAAGGCAATACTCATTGCCAAAGTACTCAATATTAAAAAGTTAAGTTCCCAGCTACCAGACAATAGTTTAAGGCATTTTTGATCAAGACCCAAACAAATCAGTTTACTATGAAGGAGTTCCAGTTAATAAATTTCCCTTTTATTTTCAGAGTAGCCCTCATTACACTTGGATCTAGAATTTTAGATGATGCAATTTTAATACTTTTTGAAATGTAATTGATTTATTGTTCTGTCATGTTATTTATTGGATAATATGATAAATTCAATACAATTCATCATATTATTCTATAAATATTGCAACAAATTATTAAAGCAATAAAATCTCATGGCAGAAATTTAATGAGATCATGTCACATTTGTGTTAAAGCCAAGTGATAAATTGTGACATCTGCAGGGGCTGTCACCACCTTAAAAGGAAAAGTCTGCATATTCTCTTCATAGAGAGCAAAGGTCTAAATCTCAACTTGGAGCTACTATATAGAAAAAGCACGACAGAAAATATTAAACTTACATGTCTAGCTGCACATCAGTCTTCCCTCTAGTAACACATACCACTCCTGCCTGGATGCCGCTTAATGTAAAATTCATATACATGAAAATTCAGCAGTATACAGTAGACCTATATTTATAGATTTATTGGGTGCATTTTCTTCTTAAACAGGTTTCAAATTACCAATTTAGCCAGTTTTTAACATACTTTTGTACTACTATTGTTCCTCAATTTTCTTCTGCCAGATACAGCTAACACTATCACTGTTATCCTGTTATCATACAAGTAAAAATATTTTGTCTTGCTAATAAATGCTTGACTGAAAGAAAATGGAAAGCATGTAGAAAAGGGTGCACACCATTTACTTACAAGTCTGGAAATAAATCTACATTCATATGTATTATATTAGATGACAGTTGTAGGAACTGGTTATGAGGCTACATGTAGCTGTCTACACATGCAAACACACTATTATTTGCTGTGGATGTGCTTAACAAGAAGTTACTATCAAGTCTGACATCCAGCTGGCACTTTTTTCCTCTTTCTCAGTTTTGTATGAGCAACTAAGGCAGACTGCATCTCAGATTCACTGAAATACTTTCATAAATGGAAGAGAAGATGACTTAGTAGATCTTACCATTATTCAGCCCGAGTACTAAATCTTTTATTATTAAGCATACTCCTAATTGTCTCCTGGAGGAGTTCAAAGTTCCAGTGCTTCATTCAGAATCTCTTCCTACTTATTAAAACTCAAGTCATCCAATAAAGGAGCAGAAAGCAAGCCATGTGAATTAGAGACCCAATTCCCACCCCGCAAACTCCTTTTGAAAAACAAAGTACAGCCCATTCATAGTCAAGCTTAAATTCGCTTCATCATGCTTCATTAGACTATAACAATAAAAAAACCACTATTACACCTTCCCTGAACTAACTCCTAGAATGACACATAGTACTCATGTTTATAAGCACATCGTAATACTCAAAAAGGGTTAACTTTACATACCTCAAGATGTTTATTACTGAATAATAAAATCAAATACTTTATTATAAAGAATCAGAAAAAAACAAAACAGTTGGGAAATGGCACCAAGACAAATTATGCTTTTAAAAAATATTTTGAAGATATTAATCATAATGGAAAGAAGATAAAATATATAAATTTTAAATGCAGTTGAGAATTCAAAAAAGATTTGCTGAATGTATTAATTTTACTAACTCTAAAATTTTCGATGAGTATTAATATTAGCTGCAGGTTGGCTCTTTGTCCTATTACTTCATCACGGTAGCACTGCAGCATATTTTTGTGAATCACACCAACTGACAGTCTGCTCTGCCTTCAATGCTTTCCGCAGATCAGTAACTCCTCACTTTGGGTTATTGCAATAAAACATTACCTTCTGTCACATAACATTTTGTAGGCCACAGTAAAGACTAAAAATGTTTCATTCTGAATCAGGTTTCTCTTTCTACATACCTAAGCAAAGCTAGCAGTTGTAGCCATGAGCTCTTAAGCTATTAGACTCAATACAAAACCTAAGGTTGAGCCATATTCTCAGACACACACATACATCCACTTGGCACTTGTCCTCTCCTGGCACAAGCTAAATCTACACAAGACCCAACCCTCACTTTACCTGTATATCTGTTCAAGAAGGGCTTTGGGATTTCATTTTTTAATATTGCCACCCCGTGGTCATTCATAGCAAAGACAAAACCATTCTCCAAGAAAAATACTAGGGAATCATAGAATTAGCGAGGCTGGAAAAGACCCTTAAGATCACCAAGTCCACCCATTATCCCACTATACCATGTCGGGAATTTAAAGAGAAACCCTTTGAAGTTTAAGGATTTGGAAAATAAAGCTTTATCTCAAAGTTATGTAGGCAATCCCACAATTTCAGAAAAGTCATTTAATTTCCCATAGGAATCTTATGCATTGACTTCAATCAAGTCTTCTGCTTCTTAATCTTGGATGCAGCAACATGCCAAACCTACAGCACAAGAAGTTATACACAGGAACAATCCAGTAACTGTGTGAGAATAAATAAAACCAGCAACATTCTATCTACTTTCTTGATCTCCATAAAAAGCCTAATGCAGAAAGCTGAGTTCAGCAATTATATTTTGCTCCTTTGTAGTTTTGGAGCATTCTTAAAGTGTAATTAATTAGAAAACAAGTGCCCTGATAGCCAGTAAATTCCTCGTAAGCATGGGAGGATTGTGCTTCCCCAAGAGGAACAGAAGCAATCCTAAAATACCTTTCAGGCAAGGATTAGACCATTCACCTATAGGATGGGAGGACAAACAGGTAAGGAGACCACTGAGCTTGCGTTATATGTCCCTGCAGGACTGCTCTAAACACGTTATTCCTTTGCCAAGCAAAATTGGAATAAAAACATTTAAATCCATGCCTTAAGTTTCCTTTGTTTCTCTCTGAAATGTTTCATTAACAACATACCACTATTTTAGGACTACGCTTTTAGCAGTGTAGGAAGAACAGCTAATACTCGCATACTGTACGTAGACGCATTCATTTCAGCCTGACTTGACCTCATCATTTTTAAAGTTTTCTGTCTACTTGTTGAACTGAAAAGTGAATTATTCTTACAGCCTGAAATTCTCCATGAATATTCTCTGCTAGTTCTATCTTTACAAGTTCTACGGAGTAGAGTGAATGACAGTCTTCAGTATTTCATTTGTAAATGAAATCTCTTTATGAGGATGTAGATCATTACATGAAATAATGAAATACTTCTCTTTCTTTATGAAGGGAAAAACATCTAATTCCATCTGTATAGCTCGACCACTTGATTACCCTACATTTTGCAACACCAAGAGTTCACATAATTTTAGGAAATCTGCATAGAAAGAAGGCAGCAGAGAGCTTTTCACAAATCAGAAGGACTCTTGTGAAAGCAATAGCAGATGTCTTTTTAGCTGAAATCAGGTTAATAATTGGCTCTCCTCCCATGCATTTTTATCAACTGTAAGTTTTTTAATATCTTCCTAATCCTCCAGTCATCATGAAGGTGCAGTGACCCTCAGCTTTACCAAGCTGTAGCTTCAATTACACTAGTCTGTGAAAAACTTAATTAGAATACACTTCCACAGCAGTAGAATATAAAAGCAATATAAATGAGAACACAGAAAAAGGAGACGATGTGACAGAAAACTAGTAAAAAGGACTTTTTTAATTAACCTAAAACCCACATAAAACAACCCCTCTCCCATTGTTATCATACCACATCTTTAAAATTTCCATCGTTCATTTCTGTAATACTATCAGTAAACAGCATTCTGATACTCAAAATCAGATGTGGCCCCAAAGTTCATCCAGTGCAATGCATTCATAAGCCATGTATTGTTTCTACCTATTTCATCAGCCCTTTCCATTGATACCCAATAGAAACCCTCATTCAAAACACTGATGGCGAGTACCTATGATATAAGGCCAACTAAGCCAGCTACTGAATCAAAATGAACAGCCAGCCAAGCCTCTACTCTGTGTAACTGGATATATCAGATACACAGGGAAAAAGAAGATGCATGACTAAAAGCTTCATGGATTTGGGCCTCTGAACCCAGATGATCTAAACTCAGTTATGTTGCCAGTAGACTAAGAAGCACAACACAGAACCCAGAGAGAAGTCTTCATAGATTTATAAAAAGAAGAAAGTAGACATTCTTCAAACATTACGGTTACAGATTTCTAGGAAATATTTCTATCTGCCACAGAAAATCCCATGCGATTTACAGAACTCCGAAAGAGTGTTGTAATAGTCATTTCACAAAATTTGACACCAGGTAACTGCAATCATGTCCTCCTATCTTCTCCCCCTTCCTCTCCCCCTTTATTTTCTTTTAATGTTTCTCTACTCTCTGCATAGTACATTTGTCTCAGGGTAACAGCGTACTCCACATACTGCATTCTAGAAATTACTTTCCATTGATTTATTTTATCTTTGTAGTTGTATATATATAGTAAACAAGAATATGGTGGATGTCTATCCAGAACCCAGCTGTATTATTATATGTACAATGTATTGATCTTAGGAGTAAACAGACAGCTTAAAGCGAAATGCAAGAAACAGTTACAGGAAAAGTGGCTGGTAGACTGAGCAGGTAATTAGACAAAAGACAGAAGTTTAGTGCTCCCAGCAAAAATATTTTAAAAGAACACTATCAAATTGAATTGCTGCTCCAACAAGGAGAGAGGAAAGGCAAAGGACACTTGGTGAATATTAGCAAAAAGCTAGCCTTATTGGTAGACAGCAGTGATCTACAGTTCTGCATAATAGGCTCCCTGCTCTATAAATCTGCTCTACTCCACAGCACTTTCCTGAGAATGTGATATATTTCTATAAAGTTCCATCTAAATGTCACCCTGAAAGCTTGCCGTGCTGAGGACCATTCTAAATGTCAGAACAGTCTCATGCGACCTATGACTGAATTTAGGATTAGTCTGTGCCACATTTTCCCAAAATGAATTTCTAAGACTAAGTTATGCATTTGGAATTTGGATGTTGATGTGTGCTGTTATTTAGTCTCCTTACCTTCAAGATTACCCCACCCGACCCCCCAGTTTACCTCAGTTTTCAAGGCTCAATGTTCTTGGAAAGAGCAATCAGAAACAGTACAGAGGAACATGTTCTTCCTGCATCCTTTGGAGGACTTAATCTGAATCACTGTGTTTTGGATTTTTATCTTTGTACAGGTACCAACCTCTTTACAGAATGCAGAGGATAGTACACTTCATTATCTCCTCTCTCCACAGAGCTGAACATTTAAGAGATACAAAAAAAAACCAGATCCCTGCAGCAATCAGAAACAGACACAATCTTAGAACAACTCTCAAAAGTTAGTTAAATTCATTAGACATCTAAACCTGACCTAACCAAGATGAAGAGGCTACCCATCCACTAAAACGAAGGCATAAGTACATCAAAGGGGAAAAAAATAACTGAAAAGAAGTATGGAATTAAAGACTTCCACAGAAGGAAGATTTCACATAAAGGAGACATATGCATTAGCTTATAGGAGAACACCACAGAGTTTTCAATGGATTTATGAAGTGTTCACTTACTCTGTCTCCACAGTCAGTAGCATCCACTTACACTTTAGCATCAACTCAACTCATGTTAGTTATCAGAAAATCAAAGTGGGGAGAACCCTTGACAGAGGAATAGATTCTTCAGTTTATAGGATAGAAACTATTTCATACTCTTCTGGGGTGTGGCACATTCGCATAATCTTTCTTGACAAATTTGGTGGCTTTTAGTAAGATGTGAGATTACCCTGAAGCTTTACCCTTGAGAAACTTGTTTCTCTTTTATAAAATACTTTTCCACAAAACTTATAGTTTTGCTTTGAGTATTCTCCCACTATCCAGACTAAAATTAGCCATAAATTTAGAATTTTCATTAATAAAACTGATTAAAAAAAAGCTTTATGTGCCATATGCTACAAAAAATTATTTAAACTGAAAGAATGTTTTATTACAAAATGTACGGCCACCTAATTCACGAATAAATCTTGATACACATACCTGAAGAGGCACACTTGAGGACTACGCAAGAGGCAGCATCTGGCTTGATACCACCAAACTATATAAATGTAATAGTCTTTGAACAACTTTTTCTAAGGTAAAAACAGCACTTCAGAAAACAAACAGGGCAAAACTCTAATACAATGTTCTAGTCTGAGCTTAATTGTTATACAAGATAAACTAAATAAAACAACTAAATAAAACAAGATAAACTAACATAAAACAAGTAAGGCTTAAGCAGGACTTGAGAGAATCATAAGCCATATGCCGGCCCCTCTGTAACAAAAATTAATTTCATCTTAAAGGACTATATAGGTCATTTTCATAACAGTTTGGGTGAGAAAATTGAATTAAGGGGGCCACTATTCATCTCATAATGCTAATAACAGTCCTTATCACTTATTACTGTAATAAAAGGTAGCCCACAAAACTACAGAGGGTATATGGAACAGGTTAATAGCGCAATCATCTAAATGTACAGCTAGTACTCTGCCAAATTCACTGCATTAGATTTTATTTAGTGTTACTCTACTGCATCCTGCATTACCAAGTGCAAAATAAATTGCACCTTTATAGCACACTATTTTATGACTTCTATTTATTAAAAATACTTTCACTGTTTTCAGAAAAAATGTATAGAAGTACTAAAAAAATGCACAGGTTGTTGGTCTCTCATTTTTGTTATAAAGGACTTAAAACATATCCTGAAAACAATGGAAATTTGCTTTGCTTGTTCTATTGCACACATGCACTGGGTTAAAACATTAGGTAATTCCACAAATTTTACCTTGCAACTTCACTACGCTACTATAAAAATCCTATCTGTGATTTTTCAGGAAGCCTTTAAGATTTCAATCCTGTACTAAAACATCAAGTAACTCTGCTTCATTACACGCACAGTCACATGTTCAATGTACCTGACGGATGAAACGCCACTATGAGAACTCGCCTTCAGTCAAACGAAGGCTTCAAAAGGAGCTGAAAACAGAATTCACATTTATGTTTTGGGCCTTCTACTTACTGCTTTCATTTCTGGTAATCTTGGGTGTCACACTCCAGCGGCTCTCTTCTATAGGATGCGGACACATGAAGAAACACAGAGGCAGAGCGAGTTGCAACAGAATAAGTCAGCATCACCACAGTAGTGATTCTCCAGCAGACTTACCAAGATCAAACTGTAGGATGCATGTTTATATTCCAAAATATTAGCCAACTTTTTTCTTTCATAATCTTAGGAAACTAAGGCAGGCTACTCCAGAATACCTACTAAAACATTTCATGCTTTATACCTCCTTACAATAAATACACTGGCAGAAATCCCACCTATTTCTACACTCTCCTCTTTCAGACCTCTTAAAAAAAACAATCCACATCTCTTCTGGTATGCTGTTGGCATAGTCACATACATATATTCAAGGCTATAATAATTTGGGGGGGAAGGGGAAGGAGGGAGAATCTTCCCCCACCACAACAGTGTAATAAACAGAACAATAGCCATAAAAAGAAGTCAGAGGCATCTTCTTAGATTCTCACTTTCTTTCTGAAAAATTGAACTAAAGGATGTATAGACTTTCACTGGGATTAGTTCATTTTCAACTACTGCTTGACCCTACTGCATGCTCTCTGGGTAATATGTGACAGTATACTCACAGAATGACTCTAACCTGTCAGTTTAACTTTGGAAGATGTTACTGAAATGTCCTTGTTCATCAGCCCATGGCAGCCATTTACCTGGGGGTCCGCTCCTCCTCTCCAATCTTTCCTCTACTACATCACTTTAGTTCTCTTTTCTTCCCTTTATTAGTGACCCTTGTTCCTCAATACAAGCACAGCAGGGCTTGTTGCTTTGCTTTCATTCTCTCAGCTAGGCTTTTAATCTGTCCCTGTCACAGAGAGACATGTAATTCCACTATTCCAAATACTTCCGTCTTTCTTTATACTGCATTCATTTATTTCAACACCCTCTTTGATTTTTTTCTCTGAAAATTCCAGTTTGCTGCCTTTGCTTGCTTTCATAATTTGCTTTCTTTATCTTACTTTTATTGCTTCATCATTTCTTTTTTCCCTTCCTGCTGCAAATTTTCCTTCGGGTCCTTCTTGTTGCCTAAATCCAATTCAGTATGCTCGTACCAATTCAAATCCAGAGTAAAAGTGGTCCACTGTCTACACAAAGATGCATTCTAGCATTTTCCTTTTAGATGCTAGAAAATTGTACAGTCTGAAGGCTTATTGTATTCTTGCTGATTCTCTTTCAAAACACTTTAATTGTCAGTGAATGCATAATTTATATGGATGCAAAACCAGTCTGAGATAGTCTTGCAACTGTATAAATCTTGAAATATCTGTTTGCTACAGTTTTAGGAAACAGAATAATTCTCAGGAAAAAAGTGTTGCCTCACAAGCTGGAAACAGTATTGCTCTCAGCATATGCCATTGCTTGCAAGATATAAATACTACTCTTGTGAAACTAATCTGATGCACTGTAATTGTATTTTTTTCCCATTTGATTATATTGCAGAAAAGTTCATGCAATCTAATGTGATTTGATAATACTGCATCATAAGTCCATGTAGAATACCAAGTGTTTTGGGAGCAAGTGTTTCTCATATAAATGACCTTTATTCTTTACCAGTATTACAGAAACATACAAAAATGACTGACCAACAAACCCTCTTTTCTTGTACAGTTTTCCTTTTAATGCCTCATTTAGCGAGCTGTTGTGGTATCGAATGAAATATGAGGACGTTTGAGTCTGGGGCAAATACTTAATGTGTGACATTCTGATTTTCAATTCTGATTCTTACTTTTTGTTGAAGATTTCACTCCCCAGATCCAACCTCAAGTTCTCAATTTGTTCTTCATTATTTTGAGCACTATTTTCATTGCTCCTTTCCTTTCATTTGTTTTCTGCTTTATAATTTCAGCTACAGACACGACTTTCAAGTCAATAGAAAACGCATCTATTGTACAGATTGAAGATGATTTTTATATTAGGTTTCTGCTGCTTAATGAGCGTACCTTTTCATATTTTCACACAGAAAAGCATGGAGTTTTGCATCTCGTTGAGGTGCAACTGCGGGAAAACAGTTTGTGGAGTAACTTTGGTGTTGACATTAACCTACATCCATTCTTTCATTTCAGTGCAAGAAGAAGCTATTAATTCTACAGGAATATTCTGATGTTAAAGTTAGGATTGTTATTCATTCACTACAGCTAGCTTTTCTTATTAATGATTTTGACTATAATCAGAGACTTTCAGAACCACAAAAAGCTTCTGTTCAATTTAGATTTAAGATCTGCGAAAGTTCAGGTGATAGGGAGAATTGTCTTTAATTCAAAGCAAACCCAAAATTTAAAATATGGGAATAAAGCAAGTTTAGGCACTATGTTTGATGAACTGATTCCTTGAAGAGACTTATTAAAAAGTTAATTTCTAAGACACTTCCTGAAAGCCGCATGCATAAGTTCCATTTGCTTGTTGAAAGATGTTTGGAATTTCTTGGCTCTTTTGTACCAGTTTTTCAACCAACCACCCTTCCAAAACAAATCCCTTAAAGAACTGGACCCTGATACATATCAGTAGCAGTGAGCTTTCACTTACCCTTTACAAGTCCTCCCACTGGTCCACGCTGTTAGAATGTACATGTCTTGGCCCAGACTTGGCTTTACTGTATGTTTGCAAAGTGCCTACTATACACTTGATGACGTATAAATAATGCACAATGACTACAACATTAATTCTATGGGTTTGGATCGGTAATCAACAGCAGGGAATGTGAAAGGTCTATTCATTTTTTGGCTGTTTTATTTCTCTCTGTGAGCTCCTTTGATACCAAGAGCTATTTGTAGAATCTCTTACATATATTGCTGAAAAAGTCTCATCTGGGAAGATGAATGTGGTTTTTAATATCACATTTATTATGACAGTGATGACATACCGCCTATAAACTGCAGCTTGCAGACACAAGTCGGGGATTCAGGACAGGCCTCACTTGCTTAGATCAGAGATACTGAAAATGATTTCCAGTATCTCTGATATGTTACTCGTTATCAGTAACGAGATAAACTGAAAGAAGCGCCATCTATAATCTGGAATAGAAAGCATCTGGGTGAGAACAGAGGAGGTGAAACAAAAATCTGAAGAACACAAAACATGGTGTTGGGGCATGACTGAATTTTCTGTCTCACACACAATGTGAAATGTCTTTTTAGTAAAGTCAGCAGTACCAACAATAAATGCAGGCCAGGCAGATCAAAAGGATCAGTATCCAGATAGTAGTGCATTGCATGAATCAGCAATATTTATAGGGGATGACTGGAACAAAGACTACCCTTGTATTTTTGCTGTCATAAATCCATGGTGAAGGAAAACTTGTATGGTGGCAATAAGCTTGCAATGAAAAATATCAAGTGTGTAGCTATCAGTTTCTGTTTTGCCTTTTAAAAAATGAATTAGAGATACAAATTGTTCATTATCCATATTGTTATTTGCCCCCCAAAAGAAAATCTGTGTGCTTAATATAAACACATTTTAAAATAATCATTATGCTAATAACTTTCATGTGCAGAGCATATGACTCACTGAAAGTACAGCTGTGTTGGAAGTACCTCAATGATTTGACAATATTATAAAGACAATTTGCAAATAGAGACCTGAGTATATTTTCACTGCATTCAAAGCTACTTCATGTATAACAACTTCTATTAAAACCCCATCTTTCTCAACATGAAAAGTTCAATAGAATATATACTTCTGTAAGAACTTTCTGTCGCTTTGTTAAAGAGTATTACAAGAATATCTGATAGTCTAGCACGTCCTCTTCACAGACACCAGTACACTCTGATTAGGTCTAGTTGAGAACTTCACAAGTTCTCTAAGTTTCTAAGCTCCCCCAGTTATGCATTCACTATTAACCTACACAGGGTGAGAGCACAGGCCTGAACACAAATATATGATGCCATAACATGGTGTATCTGCATGAAGCTATCAGTTCTTAGCAAAATCTAACTACTACCAGATGTAACATGCAAACCTTCATTCCTCTGTGCACATTATACCTCTCTTTCTCTCTCTCTCTTGAGTCTCATAGCTGTTGATTTGCTCACTGGACTGAAAAATCTCAAAGATCTTCCATCAACCAGCGGCTGGCTGAAAACTTCCATTATCAGGAAGAACTGAACTTTCTGTAAGGATTTTGAGCTCTGCAGCTTCTAGAATCAACACAATTATGTCAGGACTTTCATGCTGGGTCTGGTATTGCAGCTGTAAATCACAAGCTGAAGCTTGCCCTACTCCTGAGACAGAAACTCCTCAGGGACCAGTCAGAGATGATGGAGTGAGCTCCAACATGAAGCTGTCACAAGCTTCTTTTCCTGATCTCTTACTGCAAAGAAAACTTATTAATTTCTCCAAACAGACAAGTTCTCCAGCAGATACAACTAGTTTAAATGATATTCATCCTTAATGGAAAGAAGGATGTATATCTAAAAGAGTCAGGCTCATTTAACATGTTCCTATAAGTGGCTCAGTCCCCATGCTGATGACATTAAGGAGCAGCATATCACTACAGGAAATTCTTCCATACAACGGAAAATCTCTGGGAACAATGAGTGTTTGCATCTTTTATTTGTATACTATCCAAACAACTTTGGAATCTTAAATAAACACACATAAATTAAAACATAGTCCTTCACAGGACAGATGGTTGGAACTCTTCAGCTCTCCATTACCTTAGTAAAAATGATTGTGAATATTTTTAACATCTCACTAAATAATCTGGTTACAACACCTCACTTCTTTTCCAAGCTGCTTATGGGACTTTGTCAGTTCCTATCTATCCATTTTGAAATGGATCCGACACATAACTTCGGACTAGATTAGTACTTCAAGTATCTTACAATATCTATCACCTCTATTATAGTTTAGTAGGATTGTTAGTCTTACATCTAAAGCATGCCATTTTAAATCTCATCACAATTTTATTATTAAGCAAAGAAATGATAGTCATGTCCTGAAATGACCATCAATGTGAGGCTGACTCAGTTATCTCCAAGGGGTGACTTTATAGCTTCGAGAACTGACAGATTGTTATGCCACGAAATTCATGCGGGGCATGGTATTGCAGCTGTAAATCACAAGGGCAACCCATGCAGTGGCTGGCACCCTTTGGAATAATCTTTACATTCCTGTTGTGTTCAATAAGCCTCTTTGTTGAAAGATTATGCATGATGAGCTTTTTTCGTTAGGACCGGTAAAGGACAGCTCTATGTCTCTGACAGCTGCTTGCTAAAATTTAAACAAGGCTTTTTGTTGAGCATTTATCTATACCTGTAGCCCTCCAAGGACTATAAAGGACAAGCAACTCTAATCCAATAAGTCAATTTGTCTTTTGTGATTTGCTTTAGGCATCTTTAAATCTAAATTGCTCATCTAAAATCCTGGAAGAACTATATAAATTAAAATAAATAAATCAAGCCATCATAGCTGGATTGTACTAATATTTAGGCAATCTACTACATTTTCTGCTTTGTCTGACAGAGACACCCTGCTCCTGCTAATCGGGTCTATCCAGAAATCATGCTGCAAGAGCAGGTTACATCATGGTCCTGGGGGAAATTCTGAACATGGCACATACTGAAATGTTACTTTGAAGTTTATGGCTTCCACTGCAGCCCCAGTCTATGTGCAGTAAAAGATAACTGCACACATTTCAGGTTCCCCCTTCTCTTGACCTCTAGCTAGCTACTAGGGTAAGGACAGTAATACTTAGGAGATTCAGCCCACTGCTATAACTTCATTCATGAAAAGATGCATCTGTTTTACATGTGCTTGCATAAGGCCTTAAACTGTTACCACTGCTCCCAGATGGAAGAGCTGTTTAAACCTATTGCTGTGAAGAATAAGGTGACAGTAACATTTTTGACGATTTGATAGGTGGTCCAATGAGAAGTATCTCAGGGGATAAAAGCTTGCTTCAGCACATCCAGTAGTAATTTTCTTGAAATACCTCATTTTCCACCTGGAACTACAACTGTTCTCATTTTGCTATCTGTCTTGTTTTTCAGAAGAGTCACTCTAAGAGCCACTCTGGATTTACAGTGATGCATTCATCTATTATGACATTGCTTGCACTTCGGAACTCTACTCAGGAGATGGAATAGAACTTGCATGACCACCTGCCAACACAAAATGTTTGCTATCCTTATTCCCTAAAGACCGCATATTTTTTTAAATATGCAGCCTTAAGGACCATGATGATTAGACAACCTATAGATCATTTATGCAAACCTGTATGTATCCTAAGAATCCTGCTGGTTTTGTTTATTCAGTGTTCATTTTCTTTGTTTCTATATTGTCTTCCTCTCAGTGGATGAAGTAGGCTACAGCAACACTCAGTCTTTTACACAGCATCTTTTCTGCTGACTTTCAGACTTTTTTTCGTTTATAAGGAAACGATAAAGCAGTCATAAAATTCTAGGCTGCATCAACCAGGCTTCACGAAATAAATAATGTTTTGAACTTAGAAACAAAGTATATTTTTGGATTTTTCACTTTGTTTTTTAAGAAGGTCAGCAAATCTCAGGACAGCTCAAGAAGACAATCTTGAGTGATAAAACTTACAGTGTAAAATTAACCAGCACTTTTAGCAGAGAAAAATTGTTCTTTATGAAACAAATTATTATGTCAGTAGGCATCATTTTGAGAGGATGGAAAATACCTCAGTAACAACTGAAGGTAATTTCCTTCCCAAAATAATGTTCTAATTCTATATCGTAGCTACTAAACATATAAGTCATAGAAATTTGTACACTCACTGTGGCAACACTGATACACAGCTTTAAAGGAAATATTCAACAAGATTATCTCCCAACTAGGTAAGGAAAAGCCTCATATTACTGAAACTGGGAAGTTTATTTTAACATCTTTCAGCTTTCATTCATTACTCCTGCTCTACGGAATGTTAAAGAGCTTCTCAGATTGTATCCAGTGACCTGCTTGCTTATCCCCAAATACATAAATTCTGATCAAGTATGGATGAGTTGGTAGTTTCCAAACAATGTGGAAGCTTAGTTCTTCATAGCAATTCCTTTCCTCCAACACAAACAGCAAATGACTGTGTACTCTGTATACAGCTCGACTGAGGTCCTGAGGAAAGAAAGCAGATCCCTAAAAAGTATTTTTTTTTTTTTAATTCAAAATGGAATTTTAACCTGAACAATGTCCTCAGTCAGAACATTGCAGTATTGCCTTCTTGCCACACTGCAGTCTGCTTTTCTCCTAGCAAGGCAATAGACTCATCAAAGCAGAAAGGCAGGATTTTTTTAAGATAGAATCATTCCCTGCTCCCCCCTGCCAAGTTTTCTACAAAATGAATGGCACGTAAAAAACAAGCTAAGTTATTTAGAATTTAAGCCCTGCTATCAGAAATAATTTAAGGACTTAGAAGCCTCTTTTGTTTGCAAACTTTGTGTGATGCAAGACCTTAAATTTCTGGATCCTGGATAAACAAAAGAACAACACTGGAATTAATGACATCCAGGATGGATGCACTCTAACACCCTTTAGCTGTCCTCTTGGAAAGGGTGAAAACAGAGCTTTGCATAAACCTAGATCTTCTTTGCATAAACCTAGATCTTCAGATTTTGGTGCCATTGTTTGGGTTGCAGGAAGGCTGCTCTCAGTTCTGAGACCTCTCTGGTGGCAAGGTGTGTGTGCTGCTTCTGTAGAAGTTGTGCAAGAGTTTAAGTCTTTCCTTTAAAAGGAAAGAATCTTTTTCCCTCTCCTCTAGAAGAGTAGAGTAAAAGTAGTCCTTTCATTCTTTTTTAATTCAGCATTTCATTCATCCAAGATGTGAGACACTGACTTTCATTTTTAACTCTGCGTTTAGGGGTTTAAAACTTCATTCCCAATGCTTCCTGCTCAAGTGAATACCACAACACTGGGCTGCAACAGATTCTGCAGGAGGAAGACACTTGCACTCCTCTACATATTGCACTGTGCACGGAAATAAAAATAGTACACACACTAACCATTGATTTAGTCATACAGTTACTAACTACAGCAACAACTGAGGTAGTAACCTCACTTGTAATTATATTCCACTACTATACACAATTAGACTATGCAAATACAAGACAAATCACTTGCATCAGATTTTTACCTTAGAAAACAAAAATGAAAGCTGAGTGAAATGAATAAAACACAATCAAAATTCCTTCCCTTTCCCCCCCACCCCTTGTTGCTCTGTGTTATGTTCAGCACAATACAAGCTACTACTGCTGTTTTTTTCAAAATGGCAACTTATAATAGGTACCTCAAGAGAAATAAGCTAGAAAGGCTCCAAATGACTTTTTGGATTTATTTGTTTTGGGTGTTTGCATGAAGGGTGGCCTTGCAGGAAAGTGAAACAGCTGTTCAGGGAAAGTGAAATATGACCAAAGTATTGCGGCCTCTAATTTATTTGATAGATGCACTCAGACTCCACAACTGCATTTCAGTGATTCTGTGCTTTTCTCTTTTTCTCCCAGCTATAGTGCCCATATTTAAATATCGCAAAATCTAACTTGCAATGAAACACAAGTCACTTCTGCATCTCCCCTACAGCCTGACTTACAAACCCTTTACTTTTATTTGTTTATAATTCTTTTTATTCATTTGCATACCATCTAGTTAACTGATGCAGATCTGTCAAAATACTTGTAAATTCCAATGTTTAAGATTCAGTTTTAGTTTAAAAGCACTTATTATTTTAATATTATTGATAATTAAATAAAAATAAAATGTTGTAAGCTTCTACGTAATTGGCAATAAAACCAAAGCGAGCCAAACTAAACCTGACTCTGAAGCCATTTTTTGCAATAACACACAAAAAGGTAATAAAAATGGAATTATCTATTCTTAAAATAAGATTTGTTTTGAAAGAAAGAAGCATACATTTTAACTCTGCACGTCGGTTAAGTATTACAAGCAGTGTTTGTTCAAAAAGTACAATGACTGATGGTAACTGGCTGGTAAACTAGAAAGAAATATACTTTGAATTTCAACATCTTTTCTTTTAAATGTAGTATTTCTTAATTATTTTTTTTTCTTCCCAGAAAATTCCCAGCTGTAGCACATGTGAGGACTGGTATAAATGTGCAAAGTCTTGATAAACATGAGTGCATGAGTCTATGTGATTATAGAAATCCAGTATTGAGTAAAATGATGCAACATCAGAGTTGGACAATTTATTTTAGACATACTGAAATGTGCACACTTCAAATGTATTCTTGCACATTTTACAGTTTAGTCTTCAGAAACAATAATCAATAGTGTTAACAATTTAATTTTATGCAATTTTTTAAAAAAAATAAGAAAAAAAAAGAGGAAACTGGGAAAAGCTGTGTGAGTCTAATACAGGTTAAGAGAGACTAAAACTACTAAAATCCTTTTGTACAGTACATTAATTTATATCTTCCCCCAAAATAAGACTCACTTTTCATACATCTGGTTGGGTTGCAAAGGTTGGTTTGCAAAGAAACAACAATCAGGGACTGAAAAGTCCAATTCTAAGACGACCTTAAAGTTGCTATGTTCCTATTCAGACTTCAATCATTTGCATTTGACAGGCATCTGGCCATCAAAAGAATTAGTGGTAGTATATTATCTAAAGGATGACTAATATTTTCATAACAGAAACTCAGTAATTGACCCCGAAAGAGTTGGAGGACAGTAGGAACACCAAGACTACACTTAAAGCACCTTGTTAGGAACTGATATGTAATGTTATTCACTCCACCTGGACAAATATACCGATTTTGAGAATATTTAACTGTGCTTTTACTGTATGCATAAGGTGTTGCGGAGGTATGTTTGCAAGAGGGTCTTGGAATAGAAGAAGAATTTACTTATCTGATTTCACTGAACAAACATTGCACTCTTTATGATTTCAGATGTTGCATTCCACAGATTTTTACACCATACTAAGAGCTGCAAAACAATAGCCGGTAGTCAGAGGGATACTAGCTGTCTATGAGCAACAGCACTTTAAATGACTATAGAGGCTATTAAAATTCAGGCAACCATAATTTCAACAGGTCTACATGGAGAAAGAACATTTTTCACCTCTAGCCTTCTTTATTGTCTTGGAGCTGTTATACTGCATCTGCCTCTTCTAGTGATTGCTATACTCTCTAAAAGCCCTATAGGTCAAACTCAAAGTACCGTGTTTCATAACAAGATCAATTTTCTCAACATTTTCCTGTGGTTTAAAGAGGTGCACTAAGTCTGTACCTTTGATAAAATATAACTGATCTGACTGTTTTACAACTGAGCATATTTGAGAACTACGCTGACCTCTTCATCTGACAAAGAGATATTCATATGAATGTCCCAGTCACTTTAATACCACATTGCTAAACAAAATATAGAACACCTCCCCATGTACTTCATCCACTCCATCTGATTACACAAGTAAACCTATTATTTCAAATATTTGTTAGTATCTTTTTTTTCATATTATAAAAAAAAAAAATGTGTTAAATCTTATTTCTCTGATCCTTCACGGTGATTCCTTACACAGTTACTCATGCACATTGCTAGCTGTAGAGGAGCTCTGTGCAATATCAAGTCCTTATAAACAGACATGCTGGAAGAAATGGACCACATTTTTCTGTGGTGTAGCTATAGATAACATATACACATATCCACATCAGAATGCAAGTATGTATCTCTATACCCAAGCAAAGATTTACTGGAAATGCTAAAGCATTTGTAGAGTCATAAACCCTCCTCCTTGCAAAAGCAACAGATAACAGGACATTCACATGCTGCCTCTGGGGAAGCAATTGCTGCTGTGTGGCTACAGCTGGCCTGGATCCAAGGCACATCTGGAGACAACTTTCTATACAATATACACACAGGGTATATAAATGCATTCCTATGTGTATGAAGATGTAGGCTCACTTACAAATTTCAGCATCCCTTGAATACCCAGAAAGAATAGGCATATTGCTGGACAGGTGCTTCTGTGCCCAAATAGGCGAGATAATTCATCTAGCACAAACCTTTCTCTTCCTAACTGAAAATCAGAGTTGCAAAGGCACTGAACATAATGAGGGAAAAAAAAGATTATAAGCATGTAAGACTACTTTTCAGGCCTTTTATTGTACCAAACCCAAATCTTCTTTTTCAATTATCCTGAGTAAGCGCTAAGTATATGGATAGAGGTAACTGGCTAAAAGGCCCATCAGCCAGAGAATGAAACAGAACTGTGCTCTGTAATGTCTGTCTTTGATTTTAAGTGCAGCTGCTAAATATGTATCTCTGCGATTTTATGCAGACATATTTTTTACAAGATGACAGTGTTACAAATGTACTAAAGAGAACAACATAGATGAACTCTGATGAAAGCTTACTGCAACAGGAAGTATTTTTAAATATATGCTTTTAAATTCCAGTTTAACTAAAATCTTTTTTTGGGACAATCCATAAAATTTTTTGATTAATATAAACTGATTCCTAAACTGTGCATTTTTACTATATTAATAAAGTTAACCTTTTAGCTACACTGAAAATGACTAATAAATAAAGATAATACACAAAACAGAAGTACTCTGTCAGTTGTACATGAAATCTATTGCTATAAAAAGCACTTGGTTTCTCTAGTATAACAAAAAGTCACTAACTTGAGTTCCCCAAAAGGCTACACTGAAAAACACGAGTAAGATTGGTATGCTGGAGGCAAGGCTGGTGTGACGATGTTAAGTGCCATTGCATCTTATGACCCAGAGCCTTTCCTGAAACTAGAGCTCAAGGCTTCTGCCTGGCACAGCTGAAGTCTCTGCACTTACCAGTCTGCAAAAAACTTAGCTGTTCTCATTACCATTGAGTTTGTGTATGTCTGGTTCCCCGGGAACTGCCCAGTCATAATGAACCTTGCAGTCCAAAATTACTTACTTTTTAGTATCTCAGTGGACTAAACCTGGATAAGAAACTTTGGGAAGTGAAAGAGAAAACTCAACCCTTCTACCCATGCTGAATTCACACAGTAACCAAACTCTCAACAGCTCTAATTAAACTGGACTCATCCCAAGTCTTTAACAGCAACTCTCTAAGTACAAAAAAAGGTTTGTAACTCACTTTTGCAACCTGCCATAAAAAAGATAACACAGATGTAGCTCCAGTCACATGATAATGTTTAGTCAGCAAATGCCCACAGAGTTACTTTATACCAACCAAGATTCCTCTCTATCAGATAGCCGAGTGACAAGTTGTGACAGTTCCAAGTGACAGTTGAGAAGAGTATTTGGTAACAGGCTCCTGAACAATCACGCTGTTTAATGATTAAATGGTTCACTGCATTGATGCAGGCAGATTCTATCTCTATGGAGAATACTCCATATATTTTTTATGTAAGATCTTAGGAATGAATATAACTGCATACACTATGAATATTTAAGGACCACATGATCATCTGGATGATCAGTTGAGAGATGCCCTTCACTTAGAGCTCTATATAACAAATATAAATATTTATTAGGTTGTGGTTGTATTAACATCATGTATAATGCTAAAACATGTACAGCTGCATCAGCATTTTCTTTTCTACTCTGTCTAGCATAGAAAATAATTTTGAACTGAAAACTTAATAATTAAGGTCAAGGAGAGATATTTTTGCTAAGTAAGGAGAGCCTGAAGAAGACAACAGAAAAGCTTATCCTCCACAAAATCTTTCTACAACATTTATAAGTAGATGTTAGAGTTTTATGTATTTTATGAGAAAAGTTTAGTCCATTGAATACCTATGATTACTGAATTATTATTAAATAATAATTATTATATAAAATAAAAACAAATAAGGAAAATTATATAATAAAGTCTGCTTTAGAGCACATTGCCAGTTTGTGAGAAATTCACAGCAGTGATGAGTGTGAAAGCAATATTCATGTTTATTGATGCATTGCTCTCAGGATAGCTCCTTTGGTCTCATAAGGCAAGCCTTATTTATTCAGACTATCATCTGTGAGATGGCAAGTACCATCTATAAGATCCAAAGTACAGTTTGCAGAGGTAAGCAAAAAACTGCAGAACTGCAGGTTCCCAAACACGGAAAGTTTAACGCTGATGGTGGTTTTCGCTCTTATTAAAACACAAAATATTTGCTACTGCTTTAATTCTGTATCTGTGTTCCTGGATTTTTTGCAATAAATATATTTATACCTTCCATAGCCCAAATTCTCCAAAGTTTAAATAACTAACTGAAAAATCCACTCTAACTTTGTGAGACAACTATTCACGGTATTCTTCTAAAGCCCAATAGGTTCTTTCAGATAATATAAACATTATCCTGTTTATTGCTATTATAGTAAAGATAAAATTTGATTTTTCAAGTCACAGCGGATGTAACTTGAATATAGCTTAGTTCTTCTTCTAAGTGCCTTGGGCATATATAGGTAATCAATCATATTTAATCAATATGTTGTTCAGCCATGCAGATTAATATGTCTATAATTCCAGCTTTATTCAAATGCTCTTTAGTCTCAGTACATTCTTCATTGATTTTTTTTCCCCCAAAAGAGGCACAGAATTAAGTCAGTGCTATATCTTAAAACTTGGAAATACCAATTTAGGAAAAAAAAAAAGGAAAATAATCTCCCTTGATTCTCATTATATCCAATATATTTCACTGTTTTAAGGTTTGGAATAAGACTTCTTTGTTGTCTGGGCCTCACTCTCACTGTGAATGTCCTATGGGGATTACAGGAATAGACTTCAAAAGTAGCAGAATCAGGTATCAATTGCTCACTTTAACAAATACATTAAAGCTCTAACACAGGTGCAAGTATGTCATGAAGAGGAAGCGCAGCTTTTTATACAGTCTCCATCAGAAGTGGCAAATAGAATGGATTTAAAAGCCCTATGAGTTCCATTTTAAAATATTAACAAAAACTCTGCAACCACAATTTTGGGGACCAGAGTCACATGTAAATGCTGATTCTTCTGTTTAAAATGCTGAAGTGTGACAAAATGCCTCTTATTGTCAGTCTTTTCATTGTCTAGGTTGGCACTGAATAAATGAGCGTAGTTGTTTCAGTTTGAGAACTACTGAAAAAAGTAAATAATCATTGAGCATAGAATAAACAGTTGAATGTGGCATTTGCTTTCGTTTTAAATAGCTTGAAATGAAGGGAAAAACAGCATGACATTAAAAGCACAATCTATCTTACTGTGTGGTTCTTTTCCAGTGAGTTTCTAAAAGCATTGCTCTTCACTTATTCCAGAAGATAACAAGAAGCTGTGTCTGGGTGGTTTGATCAATTAAATGAGAGGTAAGAGAGAATATTTGTGTTTAAAATTGCTTTTTAATCTGACTATCCTAGGCCTAGGAGCTGTACCAGCTTCTCAGTGTCTCGAAAGACTGGCCTATTTCTTGCAAAACATATTATGTACTTCTTTGTAAATACATGAAACTCATCTAAGTATTCATATTAAGATGAGTGGCTTTCTGTGCAAAAGTCTCCTTTCTTATCCAGGAGAAAAAATGCATTTGCAAGTAAAATATAAAAGCAATGCATATTTTAGTCCCCAATTTTTCTTTTTTTGGCAATTCTTTGCATTTGGGGTGCTAAGTTACTTCTAGATTCACGTTAGACCTCTTAGCAGGGCTCATCATAGCTCTAAAAAAATGTAAAGAAAAATATCACTGCACAGCTCATTACTAACTCCTGATTCAGAAGGCAAAAATACAGCTCGAGAGTCAAATGCAAATCCTTCCAACACAGGATCTGAAAGCAATGGTATTTTTGGCTTATATTTGGGTTAAGTACCCTTCAAATATTTAGGTTTAATCTTTAGTGAAAAAGTCTGGATTCTCAGGTTAAAATATATACTGCTGAACATTGGCTTTATTGCCTCAACAGGATGTTCCTTCCAGCAGAATATCTACTCAAGCACTTCTTAACTCTTCACTTTTGTGTAAATTGTGAACCTCAGTCAGTCATGTCTACTGCCTATTTCATAAGTTGCCAGCACGACCTTACTTAGCCTCTAAAGTTGCTTACTGTTGAGAAGACTCCAGAAGTCTCCCCTCAATCTGTAAAGATGATACCTGTGTTAATTTTCTTTATTATATGTCACACATGTGATAAAGCAGATATCCAACCAAACAAATCTTAACTTTTGTAATAAAAAGGTGGCACAAAATCAGTCTTACCATTGCCCTTGCCAATAAAGATGATGATGAAGAACTGAAACAATATCTGAACTCATTTTCAATTACTCTCTCCTATCTTGGTGCACTGATATAGAAACACTTTAAGATTTGTAGATGGGACATCAGCTGTCTAACAGACAAAACTAAAACCCCAGACCACAACTACACAAGACGTAAGTTTAAAAGAGGCAATTAAAATGCAATTCTAGTATCATTCTCTCTAATCGAAACATCTCTGCCCAATGCTATGTAGATATGAACCTAATTTACAGAGGTTGTATGATAAATCCCAAACAGCCATCTTGTCTTTAGTTCTAACAGAGGAGCGTGCTGGAACTCCCTACCACTCACAGCAGGATTTTCCGCATCCTTGGAGTAACAACATGGTCACTGGTAAATCAGTGCTTTTGAAAGGTTCCAGACTGAGCCATTGCTGCAAACTGGTCATGGCATGTATTGCTACACATGGAAAGAAGAATTAAGCAGTAATTCAAATTAATTTGTGTACTGCATTTATGGAAGGAGGAGGAGTATGATCCATAATGCATTTCATGGGGAACCACTCTGAGTGATTTTCAGTTAAACAACGAAACAACACAACAGAACCTGAGGTCCGGAAGGTTGTTTTTAATAAAGTTTTGAATCCCTTTCAGCAACTAGGGACATCTTCAGGATGGTGGTGTTTGTAGATTAGAAATGTAAAATTTTATCTCAGAGAGTAATGACAAAGTTCAGCTTAGTGAAAAAATCTTCTTTTGAATAAAGTTCGCAATGACCAGGTCAAGCTTCTGCTCTGAACTGAACTCTGGCGGACGTCTCCTTCAGCAGAAAAGGAGCACTTACAGATTGGTCACACTGAACTAAGGTTAGTAGCCTTGAACTGCACTCTTATTCACAAGGTGTGCTGGTTTGGGCTGCGATAAAGTCAGTTTTCTTCACAGTAGCTAGTACTGAGCTACATTTTGAATTTGTACTGAAAACAGGGTTGATAACACAGAGATGTTTTAGTTCTCACTGAGCAGTGCTTACACAGAGTCAAGGCCTTTTCTGCTCCTCACCCCACCAGCGAGGCGGCTGGGGGTGCACAAGAAGTTAGGAGGGGAGAGAGCCAGGACAGCTGATCCCAACTGATCAAAGGGACATCCCATACTGTATGATGTCACACTCAGCATATAAAGCTGTGGGAAAAAGAATGAAGGATGGGGACGGTCAGAATTATGGTATTTGTCTTCACAAGTATCCATTATGCATGATGAAGCCCTGCTTTCCTGGAGGTGGCTGAACACCTGCCAGTGGAAAGCGGCGAATGAATTCCTGTTTTTGCTTTGTTTGCATGAGCAGCTTTTTTTTTACTTGTTAAACTGTCTTTATTTCATCCCATGAGTTCTCACTTTTACTCTTCTGATTCTCTCCCCCAGTCCCACAGCAGGGGAGTAAGTGGCTGCATGGTACTTAGTTGCCAGCTGGGGTTAAACCATGACACCAGGTTACAAACCCAGGACCACCTCTCTGACCACAGAAACTGCATGCAGCTGTTAGTTAAGCTCTTCATCCAAATTCACACACAACGAGCTGTTTTTAAAGTGAGTAAGGTTCATGTAGTAGGTATTTATTTCCTTTTTCATGTATCTTCTATATGTCTGTACCTCCTCTTCCTGTGGGTAGCCTTCTGAAGTTCCTCTAAGATACTATGTACACTGTCATAAAAGCTATATATCTGTTTCAAAAATAAGTAAAGAAGAAGGCATGAGGTGGGTCACTACCCCTTCCCTTCTGAAAGTTGTTCCAAATAATTTTCTCTTTGCTCAGGCTTGACATTCAAAGTGTTGAATGTGACTATTTTCACCGGTGACAAGAGTTTTCTTGAGAAACCTTTAGACGTCTGCTTTTATGGCCTCTCAGAAAGGCCATCAGAAAACCTCAAAATATTTAGATATTGGCTAATTACAAAAGAGTGTCCCAAACTTTCAAATGCTTATGCAAACCGATTTGAACAGTTGTTTCAAGGTCAGTCAGTCCAATCTCTGATTAGCAGTGCTGAGCAAGTAGCTAAAGATTTTTTTTCATGAAATGCTGTTTAAACATTAAAAAAAAAAATCTGCTGCAGCCACCCTGTTCTATTTCTTGAGTTCACTTCCAGCTCAGCATTCAAATGGCTACATTCTATTGGAGCAAAGAAAAATCAAAAATATCAATACACACAATCAATGACTTTGCACTCGTGCACAACTACTCAAACCAATGGTGCTTGCATATAGTAGGCAAAAAATTGGAGTGAAACACTGTATTCAAAAACGAAAAACATTTACACATAAAGAAATTGTAATATGCTTTTAGGTTGTCTACAAGCAGAAAATAAGACAAAGTAAACTGGATAAATTATTCATTAAAAATTATTTTTTCATCTCTAGGATTCAGTGTGAAAGAACAACAATTATGCTACTGGTCAACAAATAGATCCACTTGCTTTTAGTATCTACCTGGATATGTAATATAGTGGTTTATTTGGGAAGAAAAACTGTATTGATTGTTTCCTGCAAAATGAAAAATATTTCCCCCTAAAATATCATTTACAAATTCATGTATAGATGTATGACAGTGACCTTTTCCTTTTACCTTCACATCCAACAGAGTTTTAATTATTATCTCAGTTCATAAAATACCAAGATGATTTAGACTGCACTTACAAGTCTTTGCAAGATGGCAAAAGATTTTCATTGCAAACTGGTGAATGACAGCAAGTGAGGGGAAACCCACATATTCCTAACAGTGGAATAGCAGTGTTGAAAGGACACAGGAGATGAAAGGATCTCTAAAACATCTGAATTTGTCCTATAAGGTGATATGCTTCTTGCTGCTATCTAAGAAGGAAAAATAAAAACAAAACCACATTTGTTTTTATTGGAGTAATCTATTGCAAACTAAAACGACTCCCTTAACTGTGTGCATATTTGGCGCTCCTGAGAGTGTAAGCACTTCAAAAAACATGGAACTGGCTGAATGCTTTCCTAACCTTGATAATCCAGCTGCCTCAGCTTCTCCTCCTGCTTTCCATATATTTACCATCCATAAAAAGTGTAAGAAATGCTCTTTAAAAACTGTTTAATACCCTAGGACATTTACTAGTACTGTAGATGAACACCAAACAAACAAGCAGAAGAAAATATTTACTAAATTTATAATATTAATCTTATATTACAAGGGCTCTGTTTTGAAATTTGTCACTCATGGATTAAGAAAAGATGCAGCTCTGCACAGAAAGTGTCATACATTTTGATACTAATGGATAATACATTACCCATCAAGGAAGTATATACTTTTTAAGTTCCTTTTTTTAGCAGAGCTATTTTCTCATTAAAGATCGAAATTGTGTTGAGGTAAAGAATAACAAAGAGTAACCTTCTTCCCCTCCTTTTCTGCAGCTGTTGTTCAGTTGTGATTCTTGGCATTAACAGAATGTGTCCCTGATTTGAAGTGGCCGTGACCTAATCTCTACTCTGTAAATACAGATTGTTGAGTAAAGCTTTATCAACAAAGATTAATTTCTGTTTCAGTTTACTTTTTTCTGTTCTAAGAAGACTATGAATTGAATAAAACTGCATCTTCTCAATTATAGAGTATCTTCTCAACTGTTCTCCTTGTGATAGGATTACAGAATGGATGGGATGTTCACTTCACTCTCAGATTTGCCACAGCTGGAAAAAGTCAGACATTGTAACTGTTAGTACTTTCCTCTCTACCTGGATATTTGTTGTTATGGTGATAGTTCCAGAAGGTAACATTAATGAGGATGACTTGAAAGCTTTGATGTTTACAGAACAATTATTTTTAACATCTCATAAGAAAAGGTGACAGTTCCGCTCTTTGCTAAATATGCATCACTGTATCAGCTTCCATGAAAACTACCTGAATTTCTATTTGTTATGTACCTGTAACACAATGCTGAATACAATTATACATGTATCTATTTACATGTAATAAAAAGGTTTTTGAAGAACAAAAAAAATCCTATTTTCTCACAAGGGATATAATCTGTTATTCCTAAGAACTTGCCTACAGTAATGAGTGACTTCTAATTATAATACAATCTTTATAATATATGTATTGCTCTTTCATGACACTCTGAGATCTACCAAGCATGACCTTCTCATATCCAAAACTGTGCTGTGAACAATTCTGTGAGCCCACATCAACAGAACCACAGCTCTGGAGACACGCTGCATCGCCCAGACTGTAATTCACCACAGGAGTAAGCAGCAGAGACAGAGGAATTATTGACCTGGAGTCTTCCAGATCAGAGGTACTCGATGTTCACCGCACAGCTTGGCTCACACATGTTATGAATGCATGCAGTTACTTACATATTCTTCATAGGCCTCGTGTGCAGGTGGCGGGGGTGGTCTGTAGCCTGGGACAGCTGGGACACCCCTTGCTCGAGGGGTGGGGACGCCCCTCGCCACTGGTGGGACGGGGAGGGCTCCACGGGTCACCGGTGCTCCTCGGGGTGCTTGAGCACCTCTTCCAGGTGGAGGAGGAGGAATCGCACCCCCACGTCCCCTGAGGGGGTAAGAAAGGAATGATTACCTTGGTGTGAGCGGCAAGGGAGGACACTCAAGTGCTACTGCATTTTACAGGCTCTTACATTTTTACTGTTATTTAAAGTGTCATATAACTTTGGCAGCTACAATGTCAAGCACTTTTAGGCAATATCTCAGGCAGAACTCACATTATGGAAAGGCATTATTTTTACACCATCCAGTGCCTTTTACACCTCATCTTGTTGCTCGTACTAATGAAATTCTGGATCATCATAGTTCACAGAGTTGCAAAGTTACTCCAAAGTAGTTCTAGAAAAGAAAGTGAGAAACTTTTTCTGTTGCTCTCGAACTATTTTATGACAGCAGTCATCACTCTCATTCTCATGTTTATTGGTGGGTGGGAGAAACTGACTGGCAGAATATGCTGCAGTATGGCAGAAACTTGCAAGGCAAAGTAGAGCAAGAGTATAAAAGCAGAGTGAGAACTTTTCTGTCCATCTAATTTACTTCAGCACAAGGGAAGTGAAGCACGGGATTCTGCTTTCCCCTACTGTGCAGAGAGAAGAGTAGCATACAGACAAGCGCAAGGAGGTTTAGCATCTTCCTATGTATTTATATGATATCCACCTTGTTGTAAAGAACTTGGTAAGTCAGAAGAAGTGGTTACTGGTTAAAAAGTGGTTCTTGTAACTATACCATATGGCTTCCTGGAACCTTCTCTTTTTCAGGCTGAACAAGCCCAACTCTCTCAGGCTTTCTGACTGGGGAGGTACTCCAGCCTCTGACCATTTTCATGGCCCTCATCTAGACCCACTCTAACAGGTCCATGCCCTTCTTGTGCTGGGGACTCTAGAGCTAAATGCAGTAGTCAGGGTGGTGTTTCATGAAAGCAGAGTACAGGGGCACAGTACACCTTCCATGACCTGCTGGTTACATTTCTTTGATGCGGCCTAGGATATGGTTGGCTTTCTGGGCTGCGAGTACACATCTGCTTTTCATTCCTTAAGGAATCCTCTTCAATTCTTAAGAATTGCTCTCAATCACTTCATACGCCAGTCTGAGCTGACACTGGTGATTATCCATGTGCAGGATCCTGCGCTTGTTCTTTCCTGTACTTCATGAGGTTCACATGGCCCACTTCTCAAGCCTGTCAAGGTTCTTCTGGAAGGCATCCCTTCCCTCCAGCTTATCAACTGCACCACTATAAATATCATTATGCTATTACCGTAAATTATTATAATAAATATTTATCTTAAATAATTCAGTGTTGTTTTTTCTTTTTTTTAATATTCTCCCAGGGTATCTGACTGGAGAATAAGCAAAGCATCCAAGTTCCTGTATCTGTGCAACTGATACAATCAGTTGGGTATCTTGCAGGAGCCAGCACTCCACTGATTATGCTCTGAACCTAATTTAAAAGCTGCCAGTGTGTTGCGGTGATGTCCTGAACGTTATTATTAAGTCAAGCCCTTCAGATATCTTAGGTGTAAGGAAGACTCGCTTCTGAGCCCAAACAGACTTTGCGTGGAAGATGGTAACGAATGCCAAGTGTAAAAAATCCTATGTATGTGCATCATATTACCGATAAAAAATTCCACTCAAGAAGAACTGAGCGAAAACATGATGGACACCTTCAGGTGAAAAAAGAAAGGTCATAGGCAAGATCAGCCAGTTCAATTACCAAAGAACAACTCCTCTGCCACCATGAAATAAGGTACTTCCATATCCTATTTGTTCCAAAATAAAAGTGGGTTTCTTAGGACCTACCCTGAAATGATGTCTATGGACACCTAGAAGTTGCTAGGTAACTTAAATGCCTGAGGCAACAGATTTCTTAAGGGTTGACAGTGAAAAATGAGTCTGAAAGAGTGTATTAAGATCATATATTGGCCTCACGAAAGAGCAGAGCTGTTACCTATACCTGCAAAAATACTTGGAAGAACTCAAGAAATATTCATACATCAGTGGTTTTAGATGATGACAGTCTAATTCATATAAAACTGTTAATCCACGCAACAGACAATATATAATACAATATATATGTATTATAGATACAATACACATTAAAAAAAAAAAAAAAAAGTGTTTGGCAAATAAAGTTCCACTCAGACTATGTAGCCTTCTCTGACTATTTCAGTGACCATCAATTTAATGCTACTGACCACACCACTGCTGTGCCATCATAGCAATATTCTTTCCTAGAAATATCCTTTCACCAACTTCATAATCTGCTCTGATTTGTTGTTTGATTAGTTGTATACCACTCACTGTAGCCTGTGAATTGTAGGTGACAGAACTGTAGGCATAACATAGATCGTACAAGCGATCAGAAGGAAAACATTCTGGTTCACTGACCATGATGTATACGTGACTTTCTTTAAATGTTTTTTTAGATATGCTTGTTTTGCCATTGTGTATACTGTCTAAAGCCATTAGTATAATAGCTCAGGTTACCACACCTTGAAGGAGCTACAGGTGGCACACGAATCCCTCTTCCTCGAATGCCCCGTCCACGTGCTGAATCCTCAGAACCATTCAAATATGACAGTTCTCTCAGCTGTTCCTGGCGAATTTCATCATTATAATCCTAAAATGCAAAAGGTAAAACTTACTGAAAGTTTGTATTTTGGCTATGAAAGCACCCAAACCAGAAAGTTTGTGTTTTGAAAGTTTGTGTTTTGAAAGCTTGTGTCTTGGCTGAGCTGCCAATACACCCAAACCAGAAATTACATGGACGGCATTTTGGTGAATCAGTTTGCAGTATCACCTGCATGCTGAAAAAAACCACATATTGGGAGCGGGCAAGTACCTACAGTAAGTGGACAAATTTATATGGGTAGTGAAGGCGGCCATAAAGAACATGTACACACAGAATAAAACACACAAGGCATAGTAAGCATAAACACAAAGCATACATCAAGAATATATCTGTATACAAGGTGCAAATGGACTTTCACATATAAAAGGTACCAATCTCAAACAACTTGAAATTAGATCAAAAAATGCCTTTTACATACATATATTTTTTTTGGCAGACACCCATGGCTACCTTTATGCACTTAAAACACAAACTCCACCTTACGTTGCACCTTAGTGTGCAGAATTTACACTAGAGTCATTTGATTAGGTGATTTAATCCAGTACCAATTAGCATCACTGAATGTAGCCTTGAATTATACTGTTTATCTACTAAACAACTTCTGATAGGAGAAAGAGCTCTCTCTTTCGGATTCATAAGTAACAAAGATATGTTTATTATATAAAATTGTTAAATGATATAAAATAGGTCCATTCCAAGAGTGCAGGGTATCGACTTTATCACTGCAAACTCAGTAAACAGAACATCAGATGAATTTCCTTTTCTTACTGATACAAAATACATAATATTGGGCAACTTTTACTTATTTTGTAACCTCTGTCTCAGTCAAAAGTTCCTTTCTTTTAGCTTCCTTCCTTTGGTGTTCTGCTCTTTGCCTGCTGATCACAGTAATAAGAGCCCAGTGCATCAGCCAGCTCACCAGCAGCACAATTGTGCGACAGATAATTAGTGTTTCAAAACATAAAGGGTTACTGAATTTCAGCTATTGAGTTTCTCCATCCTTCCACAAGCAACTGCCACTGACTGCCATGCAAGAATCTGAAAATGCTACAGTGCTACAGTGCCTTCTGTCTTGGATGGGTGACTGTCCAGGATGTACAAGTGACACCTCTTTTTAGCCAAGTTAAAGACCTAGCAAACAGTTAGATGGAATTGAGGTGTTCCTTCTCCCTCCTGAGGAGGTCCAGGAAATGTGTTTAAAGACATGACGCTGATCTTCTGTGTTCTAAGAGTGTTAATCTGGTCACAATTTCCCTTCTAAATTTCTACAGACTGCAGCTGGAGTAAAATCTATTAATGAAATTCAGAAAAGAACCTCATTTATACAATAAAGTGTGTAACACTTGCAGCAGAATCATAATTGAAATCAAATCCCTAATTTGCTAGTAAACCAGTTTATGGCTTTGAGTTAACACCAATCCCCAAATCCTTTTTCACATTTTTCCACCATTCTAACATTAATGGTATTAAGCCAAAGACATCTTCCTAAATCGATGCTCTGTGTAAAACACAAAGGGAAAAACATAGACAGAATCAGTGATGTCACATTTACAGCAATTGCTGAACAGGTACCATCTACTGTGGCTTGCTTAATATCATCTATTATGCATACTGGCTTTACAAGGATTAGGACTTCCCACTTGCTAATTAAGTTCACCCTTCAGACTCCACACCAGTGCTGGGACTGCACTCTGTTAATAATGCAAGAAAATTTTTTAAGAGAAAGATGTGGGGAAGAGAAAAAAACCACAAACAACAAAACAAACAAAAAAAAGGACCTGCAAGGGACAGGAATTGGAACTGTGCTGCTGCTTTAATCTTTTTTGGAACACAGTCTTATAAATGAATTCTACTAGAAATTGCCACAGAGCTGCTATTCCTCCCTCAGATACACGACATTTAAAATCCTACTGTCGATGAAACAGAAAATCCAAATAAAATTTATAACATAGAGCAAGATCTGCAAATCTACACCACTGTGTTATGCAATGCCCTTAGTTTTTCTACAGGTTATTTACTGCACGTCCAGTTAAGAAGTATCTACAATGTATTTCGAAATGCAAGGTAAAAACAACAAAGTACATGAAGACTGTAATTAAGATGCTGGGATGGGATCCTGAAAGAGAAAGATTTCAATAAAAATTTATAACTCTATATAGATCAATTATCTTATGTTCCATTCATAAAGCATAATAAAGATCGTAACTTCTAAACCTAAAATCTGAAATTTTCAACAGAAATGCTCACTTCAACTCCTTCATTAAAGAGAAACATAACACTGAATTAATCTTTCATAACTGCTACATGAGTTTAGCTAGAGTATCCTGCTGAATATTTAATTGTAGCTGAATTCAGAGCCTAGCACATGAGCAAAGTTATGCTGCTGAAGCTTCATATATATTTAGTCCCAAGAGAGAGCACAAGATGTTGCAAGACATACCTGTACTCAAGAAAGTATAATGAAGTAGGTACACACTGCAGTAGTGTGCTACGTTTTAGAATAATCCCCCAACTTTTCATATTAAAATAAGCTCATGGGAAATGTTCTGTACTTCTCAGCTTTTCTTCTAGCTTTCTAATAATCTTATAGACAGTCAGCTGATAATCTACATTAGCCTATCTGTTTTGCTCTTGTTTATATCCTTAAAGACATTACTACCTATAAACAGCTTCTCTATTTACTGAGTATACTAAGGGTGCCATCTACTCGTATCACAGTGGTCAGTGTTTGCAAAGAACTGCTGTAGGTGAGCTAATCACCCACGACTATCCACCTAAACTTGCATCTTGACTTTAGAAATAACAAGAATTTACAACCTTAGCAAAGTCAGTAGCACCATAAACTGTAATGTTTATATAAGTGCCTGAAACCAAATTACATATTCAGATTAAACTTTCAGTATCCTAGAGTACATGAACGTGTTTACCCCAGATTACCAAAAATATGTTTATTAATGTCAGTTGGGAATGATTAATTAGGTTGCCTTGACTGCTGTAGAAACAAAGGAAGCCCATTAGCATCAGAGTCAGATTGGTGGCAGCTCACCCAGGGCCCTTCTGGCAGCAGCAGCAGAGAGGTGCAGCAAAGAGGGAAAAGCACATAAGCTGCTAGAGAACTCAATAAACCATTTCGGTAAAAAATAGCAAGTATGACGCAAGCTGCAAAACCTGATCTGAATTAACAAGAACGTGTAGTGACAAGGCAGGACAGTTAATAAAGAAATCAAAGAGTAAGGCATAGATAGGCCCAACAGATTTTGGGAATATATATCTATCATTAGCATAATAAAGGCTCACAGCAGTCAAGGATAAATCAATCCCTTAAGGACTGTGATCTGTCCTGATGTGCTTCACACATTAAGATTCTTTCCATGTGTTTGAATGATTTGCACTATTAATAAATATCATTACTCTTATCTGTGACAGCTGAATTTCATTCTAACTCCACAGTTAAGGGAAGAGTAATTTAGGTTAAATTCAAGTTACCTTAAGGATGCAGAATTATGTAAGTCTATCTCAAAATTATAATTTTTAATACTGACACTTTGAAGTATTAATACGGCTCACTTGGTCCCTTATACAGATGACATTTTACAACATACACACATTCCTTACACAGTTAAGCTAGCTATTTATCATGCGAAGAGCAGACCATCTTCCACATAGGGTTGCTACTACTAGGACAGATTTACAGGTATCTTAAGTCCACAGACAAACAACAACATATTAACACTTTGTTTTTAAGTAGTCAAATTCCTTGGTTTTAACTAAGTGAAAAAGTAGTCACAAAAATAAATGCTTTTCTTGTAGCTATTTTCTGTGTAACTCTTAAAGTGATTCCCAAAGGTCCCAAGGTACCAGTAACTCAAATTTATGGCTGGCTTATGCAGAGGTCCTATGGTTCCAGAAATTTCAGTCTGCGCTGCGTGAACTACCAAATACTCTCTCTCAGGCACATAATATTCTCTGAAGCTCTGTGTTGTCAAAACAGAGCATCACATTCACAGGCATAGGTAAGCCCCATCCTGAGATCTCTTCTCAAGCTCGGGTAGGAGAAAGAAAACAGGATTGTTATTCCTACAGCACTTCTGCATCCTGCCCAGCTCCCAGCACCAGTAACATAGCTCCAGGGCTCCATGTACTTGAAGAGATTCACTGAAGCCAGTTTCCCCTAAATCCTGATGTTGCTGCCTTGGGGCTATTTTCAGGCAGTTTAAATTCCAATTAGCTTAAAATTTCCATTGAGTACATGCTTCAGAAAATCCATAGCCAGACAATAGGACGCAAGACTCAATGAATTTTAGATGGAGCTAAGTGACTTGAATATGGTCCTTTGTTTGTTTGTTTTCAGATGCAGACTAATTTTGGACACTAAACCAGACATAGTCTACATGCTCCCTTGTTTATATGGGGAAGCACTAAGCCCCTGAAAATAACTGGGGGTACCAGTTCCTGGAGTTGCTGATTGTTTGTGCTCTTTGTGGCCTCACAAGAGTGAGCTGTGCTATGATTCGGCTTCAAAGCATGGTAAGAACCACACATCTGGACTTGTGGGGTCAGGATGTGCAGTTCATTATACTGAAGAGGCCAAGAACCCAGGAATTCCCACTTGCCAGCTGAGTACTTCAGTATCAGACTGTTACAAAAAAGAGTAGCAGCACTGGCTGCTCAGTACCAGAAAAGCTTGGTGAACTAAATTCTGAGTCAACAGAGATACTTGTCATTTTCTGATATTTCTTTATATTCTAAGATCCTGTCCAAAGACTCCAATGCATTAAAAATGTAAACTTATGGGACTTTTCGTTGCACATACCCAAAGCTTTTCTCTGTCTGCTTAGGAAACTTAGACAATTATGTCAGGAAGTCTGGACAGCCCTTTCCATCACCTAAAATTTGAGTGAGACAGTGCCTCATCTGGGCATGCAAACTAGGTGGATGCAACTTCATTCTTTGTCTCTCTAATACAAATTCAAAGTTCACTGCAAAACATGAAATTAATCTGTAGCTGAAGCCATGCCCAGCCAAGCAATTCCTACAAAGTTCCTCAGAACCATGGGAGCTGGCTCTAGCCCACCCCGTGTGGGTGTCTGATGGATATGGCATATGTTCTCAACAGTATATGGAGGAACTCAAAATGGACAGCTGTTCTGATGTTCCTGGATAAGACTCATGCTCCCTGAATCCATGTTTAATGTATGTGCATGGTTTCCTGGTTACCTGCAGTCAAAGCCATCTGTTAAGATGACTTTTTGCCCATTTGCAGATTGGTCTGATTATTTCACCAGAGCATAGGTGCCAGGTAATGATCATTTTAGATGGACAGCCTGCAGTGCGCCACAAGTGACAATGCTTCTGCCAGAAGTCCTCTTCCGTGACTCCAATACTGCATTAGCAACACATGCCTCTTTGCATTTGCCCATATATATTGGCACTTACGCTACTTAAAAGCTATTTTTTTGCAATTAGTAAGTATTTATAAGAGATTCTTTATTTTAATAAAAACCTAACAAGCCCT
>JANHGB010014180.1:0-15087 GCA_026283785.1 Coracopsis vasa | reverse complement strand
GTGTTCAAGGCCAGGTTGGACAGAGCCTTGGGTGACATGGTTTAGCGTGAGGTGTCCCTGCCCATGGCAGGGGTTTGGAACTAGAAGATCTTAAGGTCCTTTCCAACCCTAACTATTCTGTGATTCTATGACAATGTGGAGACTACATTTTACAAGAGCTGACGGATTGAGAAATGCTGCTTCAAAGACACCGCTCCTCATCAACTACTAAATCCAAGTTCATCAAGTGAGGTTTTGTTCTAAGCTCACTACTAACAGAGCAAGCTCTAAAGGAAAACAGTTCAGAAAAAGTACAAATTATTTATGTCTATGGATACTATGACTTTTGCAGAACACAACTGTACCATGAAATAGTCCTAAAGGCTACTTTGAAATGCTAGCAGAGATAATTCAGCCACATGCACTTTACCTTCTTCCCACTGTCCAAAAACAGCTGCAAAAATTCCTAAGTTTTTAGGAGCAGATTTCTGTGCTTTCTGGGAGACAGGAGAAGTATTAATTCCCCAAAATCCTGTTCATGGATGAACCTAAACTTACACAGCAAAGTGGCATATTGATGTTGGATTTTGTACACTAAGGTTTAATGCAAGGGTTTACGTCCATTTCTGAACCTTCAGTTATGAAGGGGAAAAAACCTCTCCAAAATGAAAAAAAAAAAAAACAAACCAAAAATCTCAAATCCTGGAAGTGTCATTTATCCTAAACTGATGGATTCACCACTGCATCATTATACTCTGTATTTACTATACTGCATGTTACATCATGAAGGAGAAAAGCAGCCCCGCAAGATGACATACCAAGAGCAGAGACCATACATATCAAACACTGTCATAGTTTGCTGCAGGAACAACTTCCAAGTGTCAGGAGCTTCCTTGCAAGCAATCGCTCACCTTCACAGCAAGAGTCAGCTCAAATTACTGCAACAATGAGCAGCCTACAGTTACCCCACCTGAGCTACTATGCTCAGGTTAGCCCCAGTAAGCTTAAACCTGCAGCCAAAGCTGTAGCTCAGACTAGCTTGATTGGCAGCTGATGAATTTTGCTAATTAATGCAAAGTGTGCTAACTTGATACATTGTTCATGGTTGAATTCCCATTTAGAATATGCCAATTGTTTTACTCACAGCCATGTTTTGCTCCAAACTTCCTATAATCAATAAGTAAAATAAAATCATGTAGAAACACGTGGTTTGGCTTTATGATTTTTGCACAAATTGGGTTGCAACTCAATACGTTACCGCACCCCTACTATCCCTACAATGGCCAGGATGTTCCAGCTTTCCTGGGTGCTCCTTATTCTGCCCATCTTCTAATGCTGAAAACTAGCACTGCCTAAATGCGTATTTTTCACCATTTTGCAGGATATATATGAATGAGTTGAACTCCAAGTGTTCATTCTACAGCCAACCATTGATCATAACTTGTCCAAGAGCTATTAAGAGTAAAAATGAGTCTATGACTTCGATGCTTTGGGAGAAGCATCAGGAATATGTGTTTACCTAAAACATAAAACACAGGTACAGGCTGATCATACTGCTTTATATCAACACCAGAAATATTTCTAGAAACTGAAGAGACTCTTCTGTAAGGAAATTACAAGTCTGGATATTCCTCCTCTTCCCATCTCTACCACAAGGAGTTTGAACGGTTCCTCCTTGATTTCTAAATATAGAGCTCATAATCAGTTTCTGCATGATAGGTTCATGAACAGGAGCACTATGATTTCAGACTGGAATAGCAAAACACAAAAAAAGTCACAGCACTCCTCGGAGTTCTCTTTAAGGTCATCACCATGCGGATACAACCCAAGAATCTGAGTCGGTGAGCCTAAAGAACAACCAGAAGAAACACAGCCAGAGCTGCAGCTGAGTTGTGGCTGTAATCTTTATTACAGTGTGGTAAAATAGAGGAATCAACTTTCCATTTATAATTATAACATTACAATTATAGGGGATCTTATAAGTAACAAGCTAGATGTCCTTAACTGCAAATGTATTGATAACACTATTTTCCCGATCGTCTCTGTAGCAACTAAGGTGGACTCAAAGTAGGGGCAAATACATATGTAACTATCAGTTGATTTTAGGAAGTCTGCATTTATTAAAAAACCCTAGAAAACAAACCCCCAAAATACCCAACCCCCAAACTAGATTTACAGGTCTAGCAAGTACTACTGCATATTTCTGTAAACTTCCACACTCCTTGCAACTCTATCACACTGGTAACTTAATAGTGCCATATAGTTATTAGCATCAGAAGAACGTCTGAGTCTGAATATGTCCATATGCTGAATTAAGCAAAGAAGGATTCTGAAACCATCTGTGTTTGGGCTCCTCATGCTGGACAGCTTCACTAAGTTTGGGGAGCTTCAACAGGGAGAATGACTTGTGCTGACAACACTCCAAGTCCAGCATACGGCTGGATATACTTTTGCTCATGTCAGTCAGAATCAGTGAAGACTCTGAAGCAGAGTAGTCTACTAACCCTTCGTAATTCCAATAAACAGCTCAATCATTAACAGCTTTAACAACCTGTCTACCACACAACAAATCATTTATGACCCTCCTTTTCGTCTCCCCTCACTGGTTGTGGCTTTTCACCTTTTCTGTTTCTGTTGGTGTCTTAGCTCAGTTGAATTCTTTGTTCATTTATTCCTTCTGTTGGGGGTGGGGAAGAACCAAAGTATTTTTCAGCTAGGAGATAAAAAGAATCCTTTTGTTCTGCTCAGATTGGTATGTTACAAATTTGGTAAACTCTCCCTTCCATATTTATTCTGGCTTTATAATCCAGAATGGTCAGAGAACAAATGTTCCTTCACAAGATGCTCCCAAACCTCTATGGCAAAAATTTAAGATAGCACTTAAAAATAGAAACTAAAGTCTAAATTTGTAGATTATATCATTGATCTGGGCCCTTTTGTCAGTGCTAGGGAAGCTGTAGAATATATAAATCTAGTGGAAGACTCAGTGCAGAAAAAAAAAATAAAAATAAAATAATCACTATTCTGTACTCCTTGTACAAGTTTTCCAATTGCAAAATTTTAAATCAATTTTTGTTTTACTGCACTGTTCTAAATATGAACTTAGCAGTGATCAAGAAACTGAAATCCTTTTCCATGTGTTTTTTGTTAGTTTAATGCTTTCTTACGTTTTGTTTCTTTGTAATACCAGCACAGAAAAAAAAAACATCAAACCACCAAAGACTATGCAAGAGAACAGCACATTCTCCTTGCCACCACACTGGATTTTCTCCTTTTAGATCTCCCGCACTTGGACAGTTACACCCGTTTGAAATGTGCCTGCATACAGCAGTGTCTTCTGTCCGCTTCAGATTAAAACAATTACACATACACTTTCTGCGGTGCAGAGCACAGCATGACACAGCAACACAGATCACACTGGCTTAACAGCATTCAGATGGCAGGTTTTTATCTTGAAGTACGAAACACACATCATCCTGTAACGGCTAGGTTTGTAATTGAAGCATGGTCACATCAGGAACCCTGTGGTACTCACGTAAGTGTGAAGTGGGCAAAAGTCTTCTGAAACAACATTAGAATATTCCTCTTAAAAATCACATTGTTCACAAAGGACAGGCCTACCACTGCCTACATAAATCAATGGTAGGTCTTCCCAGTTGTGTGAAGTTGTACACTCTGCCAACTCAACCCTGTTGTATTTGGTTTTGGAAGAGAGTTAATATGGCTAACCAAGACCTACAGTACCAGGCAGTAATCTTCACAAGTGAAATGTCATGAACAAACACAATTAACCCAGGGAAGACCATCCTCTCTAAACCCAGGTATCACTCAAGATACTTATGTTCTATCTGTCATTTGTCAGTAAACTTCTCAATAAACTGCGTATCAAATGTAACATATTTAATGAGCGTCTCCAGGACTGCAGAAATTACAAATTCCCAAAATATAAGGTCTGGGTCCCAAACTACTGCAATCTGGATAACATTCACCTGCTTTCAAACTGTTGTAGTATCTCTCACTTCCCTAGCTAGGCAAAGGACAAGTAGTATACTCTCAGAAAAGTTCCACATATGACTGATATTTTTTACAGAAGCTCTCAAGTATTCATATCTGTATGATTTCATCTCATTTCAACTGTCTTCCACCAGAAGCCAGCTACAGAAACAAGATTTCTCCAGCCCCTCATAACAACTCCCCCTCTGGGAGGAGCCAGTGTCCCCTTTAAGTCAGAAGGAGTTGATAGAAAGCTATTTAATTCTCTTAAAATCTCTGCCTGTAATCTGCTGTAACAACAGTTCAGCCCCAAGCAGGTGCAGCCCACCCAACACTGGCAGAATCAGAGTTTGGCACTGGCTAGACAAAGGCAGAAATTAAGAACATGATTGAATCAGCAGTACCTTAGCTTAAAAAAAGGCGATGGCAGGCACTCATGCAAGAGAGCTTAAGAAAGACAAACAATCTTTCACAGTGTAATAATAATTCACAGGCTGGCTACAGCAGTTACGACTTCAAAAAGTTAGCGACAATAAAGTACAACCGCAAGATACAGCTATACACATCTGGGTTACAGACAGCACTACTGAGGTACTGGGCTCTGTGAGCAGGCTCCACACATGCTTATGCTTGTGTTAAGTCTTTGCACAGGCATATTCTGTAACAGTATTATACACTGATACCGACCCTTATTATCAGAGAGTGCCAGTATCAGTCAAGTACCTAACCAGGCCAATCCCATGTACCTAAAATAACATGCAATTTTCTGTGAGAATGGCATCTGAGTAAAGGATTACGCTCACAATACATGCAAGTCTAACACAAGTCTCAACTGGCAAGGACACGACCGATCTGTTAGACTTGATAGCTCCAGCACAGCTTACCTGGCTCTTCCTGCTCCACTCTTCCATAAGTACACATCCTACTTTCTCTAGTGTATGTTCCAGAAGCATTACCAATTCACAGAGTTGGGAGGACAGCTAATGTATATATATTTTTTTAAATGCTGATGTCAATGTCCTGTTTACAAATTCACTGCTGAAGACAAAGTAAAATCCATCTAAGAAATGTCAGTGGGGAGCACAGAAGAACACCAGAGGTGGAACAATACACATGTCTACATAACCAACTACCCTGCCAGAAAGAGCTGAGCTGACAGATTATAACACAAACCCTTTGGCCAAATGGCCCTTAACTAATTCTATTACTTCTGCCTCTTAAGAGAGGGGCCAATTTTCAGTAAAATATACATGGATGTGAATAGCAACATGCAGAGGAAAAATACCCACCAAAATCAAACCGGCACGCGAAGTCCTGAATTGCTCCAATTTATCTGTTGCACTGCTATAATTTCTCTTTAATGATAAATTCACTCAAAAAGAAAAAAAAAAAAAGCCAAAAGCCTATTAAAATGTCTATTTTAAAAAATTAGCATTCACTTTTTAATCTGCATGCTCAGAACTCTCTCACACTGTAGCTCAAGAACCACAGAGCAAGATGACATCTAAAGCAAAACCAGTTTTGAAATAGACTAATATCTCAAATTTCATTCATGGTGGTAGTTCAGTGTTCCCTTCACATCCTGTCCTTCATTACCTGCTGTTGGCTGAAGATAATCTCTTCTAGGCTTCTCAAATGCTGACACGGGAACCTCTGTGAGCATACTGAACTACTTCCTTTTCTCCTTGAAAAGATTTAATAATCTACAACTTTCTCCTGTGCCCTACGTGTACTCTATCATTTTCTTCCTTCTTGTATCGAATCTGCTAAAATAAAATTTTACAGAGTGTCAATTCAACAAAGGAAAAACTATAAAGTTCATTCTGACAGCTCCCTTTCTCAAAAAAATTAATCAAAAAAAGAAAGAAAGGAAAAAAACCCTTTGCCCTTGAAAAGATGAATGGAATTGCCTTAGGTATTCTATAGCTGTACTTACGAAAAAGTTTTTGGACATTAAACACACAAGTCTCTACAGAAATAAGAAAAGTGTTTTGCTCAAGTCATAAACTTCTTTTTCCGTTGCACAGAGAAAAATACGCTACAGTCCACTTCTAGACATAAGCTCACCTCTCAGAGAGGGACAAGTCCCATTCATCTCAAAGGGAAGCAACACCTATGAGGTAATACTAGCAAATGAAGTAGCCTCACAAAAAGCCATGTACATACACACACAAACATATGCTATTCAAATTCAGGAGAGCAATTATTCTCTCTACAGAAACTCAGTGTTTTGTCCATACATTAAACTTTTCTTACCCAAACCATGCCATTACCACTTAATATTATAATGGTAGCATCAAATCACAGTACGTAACACTAAATAAATACATCAGTCAATCTAAAAAATCACTAAGTGTCAGAATGTCCAATTTACTTTTCTACGTAGAAAAGGTATTTCACCTTAAAATAAAGTAAAAAGTCTCATGAAAGTAATGTAAAACTGCCTAGCCATAAAGAAAACTGATGCCAGCACTCTTAAAATATTTAACATCTCCATGTATGTCCTATTTAGTACTTCATACTGATATGTTGCAGAAATTCATTATTTTCCTCACTTTTACCCAAAATAATTAAGTTTGATTTTAAAGTTTTATATTTTATAATAGTGATAAAAAAAGTCTAACAAGAAAGATTATCTGGTATCAACCCAGCTGCTGAGCAGGCATTTATATTTTATACAGAACAGGCATTTTCACTTTGTTAGATCTTCCCCCCCGCACCTATCTGAAGACAAATAGTCAATCTACCCATGGATTTCTATATAAAGTGTAAATAAAAACCCCAAATCCTCTTAAACTTGGTTTTCTAACTTAAAGCGAATATTTATTAACACATTTTTCATCAAATGCTGAATCACGGGGAAAATGTGTAACTCATTGCTAGTTTAGACATAATTTTATTTCAGTTCATTGAACAAATCCCTTCTTGTTTTTGGCAGAACTGCATCAGAACATTTTTTCTAAACAATGTTGTATCACTGTTGTAGTTTAGAGAAAAACATAAACGTTAAGTCTTGAACAGGAAAGAAAAAAAAATGGAATAAACCCAATTAAGCTCATTTCTTGTAAGTGCAAAGATATTCTCTTGTAGACAAGCAAAGAAGGCAACATAGATTAGTATCAGCAATTTGAATTTAAGCTATCCAATAGAAATTAAAATTTAGAAGTCCAAGTTTTTCTCATTATAAGAAGTCTCCTCTATTGTTCATCCAAAATTACCACTTTTCTTTTTTTGTTCTTTATTGGAGCACACAAAATCACCCCCCTACATTAGGTCCGAAATAATTTTCACAGAAGTCAATAATAAAAAACCCCAAACCTCATTATTACTATTATTCTGTATTACAGCAATAGCAAGGCTCCCATTATGATTGACAAATAAACAGAAAAACACTGTCCAGAAGAGGTGGATGAAATAATTTAGTCAGTCATTGAATTCAAAGGGATCAGAGAATAATTCTGAAAATGCAGACTGGTTAATGCTTCCAAAATCAATACATCTGGTTACTACTTCTGTGCAGGTTCCTAAAAAAAATTCTGTTCCTATTTCTGTTGAAATACTTAAGCAGTCAAAATACACAGAAAATGATATTATTCAAAAGATACTCCTTCTCTCACTAAGGTATACTGAATTCAGTGGCATAAGCCATACTTCAGACAGTCTCAAACTAGGAAACGCTAAACCATACTAAAGCTCCTGTTCAATTAAAATAACCCCAAACAAACAACAACAACAAAAAACCAAACAGCACAACCTTTTCTGGCTGTATTCAATGGAGGAAATGTTTGTCCCTGTATGCATACGACCAAGGATATTTATCTGAAAAGGAAGATGCAAGCAATTTAAAAAATAATTTTCATATTTATCTTAATTGTAAAACACATGCTTCTGTTTCACAGCCTTAAAACTCTGAAGATAAGCGTTAAAACAAAGGAGTTAAATTCTCTACCAGAATGCATTTGCTCAAGTGTAAAGCTAACAAATGCTAAAATTTTTGGCAACACTTCTGCATTTCTGAATCATTAGGTAGTCAAAACTATTTTTTGATTTTGCTTGCATGATGCTGGATTAGAATAATCCATATAAATCAGTGGTTTCCCCTCACTACGAATACAGTGTTTACTTCTGGTCTTCTGATGTCAAAAGGATGCATAAAAAACTAGGGAGGTTCAGAAATAAATAACAAAAAAGCCATGAATGTACAGCAGTGGATTAGTATTGTTTACTCAGGAGAGGAGTAAGAAAGAATATAGTCAAAGTAAACATAATAGTAGCAAACCAGAGAAGGCATGCTGAGCATTTCAGTCACCCTTTACAGAACATAATGATGGGATGCTTTTCCTAAGGAAAACTTAAACATGTAGGTCGTTGACAAAGAAAACTGTTTATGCTATGGGAACAGCAGAATTCTCAATGCTCTCTTCCCACCAAGACGTAGAGTTTACACCCACAAGACGGAACTGAAGTAGGATAAAGAAGAAAAAGCTGAACTCAAGTCATGTATTTAGCTGCCTAGAGACTTAACTCATGGAAACCTAAACATCCAGGCCAAAGTCCTTCAAGATATTTAAATACTCCTTTTGTACTGATACCAGTTATCATTTGAAAACAGTGTGGCTTGCTGTCCAAATATGCTGGATGATCTACACTGTTACAACTTCAAGCTCTTCCAAGTCTAGACAGCAACAGTGGTGGCAATATGAAAATATTTATATGCTGGATAGTAGCTGGATGCCTATTTATTCCCTTTTTCAAATAACCATGAGATTCTGTTGTATGTAAAGACTGTGATTAAGCAGCATTTTCTAGTTGATACAGTGAGTGAAAATATAAGCCATGGGGCTTCATACTTGTGGTTTTGGTAAGGCTACGACTTTTAACCCGTAAGTAGTCGCCAACTCCCCCTTCCCATCAAGTCCATTACTGGCTCTCCTCCCCTCCACCATGACACATACACACAGACACATGGCCCCGTTTCTCAAATGCCTTTCAGTTTTCATTACAGCCCTGACCACCTCCATACCACCTCCCATCCTTCAACTCTTCTCCAAACTCTTTCTTTGCCTCTATCCACTCCCTCCCTGCTGCATCCCCTTCTCTTCCCTCTGCTGTTCACACCCCCACCCCCAACTACACTGCTTCGTTCCTGATCACCAACCCGTCTCCCCAAAGTCTGCTGCTTCCTAACGTCTCACTACTCATTTCCTTCCTACTCCCATACCACAAGACCTCTCCAGAAGCTTTCAGTTACAGTCCTCCTTTCTCTTAGAGAGCAAACACCGTCTCTCCTCAAAATAAGTGCTGAATACTACAGTGAATAGCAGGAAGACTACACAAGCAGCACCTTGCAGCTTCAGGGAACTTGCCTCTCCAGTGAAGCAGGCTTCACCATCCAAAAATAAAAGTATTTCCACGTAGTGATGCATTCTCTGAAGCTTCACATTTATTTGCGGTATTCCAAACTCACTGCACCACTGACATGTAGAAAAATGCCACCAAGTCAAGCATCAAACATTATTACTGAGACCAACAAAGACTTGGTAAATTTCTTAGGTATTTCTACTAGGGCAAAATAAAGTATATGAGTAAAGCAAAAGTAAACAACAGGAGAGTCTATGCAAATTGAGGACAGACCAATTATGGATTACACTGGACAGGATTAATGCAGAGATTAAAAAAAAGTAGTAATTATTTGCAAAGTCTTGATGAACACAGAGATTCCTATAATCAAATCCTAAAATACTATTCATCTGTGGAGACCTCTAGTATGCACGCTAACCAACTTTCTTCAGATCCTACATAGGACACTAAACAGAAGTCTCTGTGAAGAGCTTGCTTGCAAGACAACTATAACTGGAGATGGTTTAAAGTACCTTCAGGTTAAGGTTCACCAGCCATCAGTAATAATAAGTTCATACTCACCACCATTTTCATATATTACTTAAGAATTTTGACTATTACCAACCAAACCAGAAACTAAAAAGCATTTCATGTTTTCTGTAATAAAAGCTCAGAAACCTTCCAGACATACAAATACTATAAATTCCAGTACGCACAATTATTTGCAATAATTAGCAAAAGCTGAATATTAACACTTTTTTTACTGTTTTGTTACATTCAGTCATATTAAACATAGGAATAATATACTTCCAACAGTTCCTCTACGGGATAAGTGTGCCTCAGGTTCTTGTGTCCAGCCCATAGCTTCGAAAAATCCTGAATAAAGTGAAACTTACTTTTATTCAGCTCAGGTCATTATTTGCAGAAAGTCCATTAACTGTTTCCAAATAAAAGAAAAAAAACTGTAAACAAGAGGTTCTACAAAGTTTATATGATTCATTCTCTGATGAAAATAGTAGTTACCAGAGCAGTAACTGTTTTTAAGAAAAATAATGTTGCTCTCACACAGAGAAATACCTTTACTGGAATAAAGTATTTACGTTTCTTTTATATAAAAGACTTTAGAATTATTATATTTTAATTTGCTGTTAATTTTTTAGTTACAGGGAAAAGCTCATCAACTTCTACCTTACCACGTCTGCAGATTCTTAGCAGAACTCTTACATCAGATAATAACTCGAGTTACAAAAAATTATGAAGACTGATTTGTAACTGTGAAGTTTGTATGAAGCTAAGCACGGGAAAAGACCAGCAAAACCCACAAGCACAGGAAGAAAGCTAACACGTAAGGTCATTCACTAGGAATCCATATACCAGCTGACTAAGAAGCTGCCTAATGATCAGCTTTTGTGATCATTACATGGTTAGCACTGCTCATTCCCTAAAACCTTTGTGAAGTTAGAACTCATGAAAAATTCAGATTTAGGGCTTGATCCAACACACAAGGAATATGATAAATATTTTAGCACTGACATCAGTGAAAACAGAATAGATCCTTTACGTTTTTTCCTAGTGTAAAGATTTCCTATACAGCTTTTTAATAACAAAATGTTAAGGGTACCAATATTGCATTGATATTTCAAAAAATTAAAGTCACCTTACACAGCAGTATTATAATGCTCCAAGTTACATGCCTAATACAAACCTATTTATCAAAGAAAAATTACTTGGCCAAAGCATGATACAAAAGCTCTAACAAAGATGTTAGAGGTAATGCAACTTTCAGAAAAAACATCAGCACTACCATAGTGAGCACTGCAACTTCATAGCTAGTACGCTCTGCACAGATGGACAAGTAATTTTTAGAAATGAATCACGCTGCAAATGATTTTACTAATTTTAAAACAGAGGTGAGGAACCAATAGCCTACAGGCCAGATATGGTTTGCTGCTTCTGTTCAGATGGCCTACAGACACATACGAGCTTTATTCCTTATAACACCATGGCAGACTTCAAGTGAAGACACGCGTGTTTTAAAAGGCTCCAACAATTCACATTTTTAAATACCTAATCCTTAAACCCAAACATCTGCCTGGAGTTTAAAGTATTAAATGAAATCTATGTTCTTAGTTTGATTTTTTTTTTTTTAAACCCACATAAATTGTTGAGTTATTGTCTACTAAATATAGCACATTCTTTCTGTCCGGAGAAGATGGGACTTAACAGCCCTCAACATTTAAATTATCTTAGTAGACAGAAGTCAGTGGTACTTGGAGTTTTGACAACAGCCTGTATAACAGTTATAGCAAAAGAATTTTGATACCTGCTCCAATACAGAGGAATATACTCTACAGCCCTTATTTAAGGCAAAACTTACACTGAAATCTATGAATATTTTGCCTCAAAAAGATACAATCCCAAATATAGACCTGTCTTTCATAGACACCTTCTTTCAAAGTGCAAAGCATTTCTGAATCTGAAAGTATACATAGGACTCTTAAATACAAAAAGAACAAGTGAAAAAACGTCTACTGCAAAAGAGAAAAATCACAAACCACCGATCTACTTTCCAGCCTTTCTGCAATTATTTGCAGCTGCCATGAACATATTGATATTTAGTAAACTGCAGGCTGCAGCTTTAATTGAAGTTTGACTGCTATAAACACTTAGCTGCCAGGCTCTGGCCCGCACTCTAATACCATCAGCAGAACAGCGATGGGAAGTATAAACAAATCTTTTAACTAGATTACAGTTTCTAAACTGGCCAAGAATCCCTTCAGCAAGAACTCCTGTGACAAAATGTTAAAGAGGGGAAAATATTTTTAAACAGTATCTTAAAAAAGTCTAACCTTTCCTAAGATAGTATGAATGGGATTCTTCTAAGGAAAATGACAAAGTTTTCAAAGGGGGCTATCCTTAAGAAACATGGTCTGATCCTTAGAGGGAAAAAAAAAAAAAAAAAAAAAAAAAAAGGGAAAGGAAATAAAGCCAGAAAACTTTAAAACAAACAGCTGCAAAACACAAGGGTATTTTCCAAAGGCTTTTTTTCTCAAGACTTCAAACTGCATAAAGAAAGGTTATTGAACTTCAAAATACCAGCAGAACTTGTAGTATCATTTCACATTTCAAGTGGCCACTCTCAAGAACAACATAACAAAACCACATAGCACCATCACTCTATACCAACATGCCTACCTTCTAAAGCTGATCTTTTTCCTAATTTCCTTTAGCCAAGCTTCTTCCCCATAAAGATTATGAGGGGACAATGATGTATCCCCCCTTTTTGCCCCCAAGCCAGTAAAAGACAAAAGTTCTGTTCTAAAAAAAAACAAAACAGCTTGCTACAGATCCCTGACTACTTTGTTTCTTTAATCAATGATATCATTTACCCACTTTTACAGTGTTTTCTTACAAAAAACAGAAGATACTGAAAAATTCTTCCTCCCAGCTAGGGGTAGGATAGGAGAATCCAGCAAAAACTTTTTTGTGCTTATCTGCTACATAGATATAAAATAAGTAAAATTTACCTCCTTAAGTTGACAGCATGCTTATAAAAAAAAAAAAAAAAAAAGATGCCTAAATCTTCATTACATCAGTCTTAAAAGTAAAAAAGTAATTTTAAATACATATAATTTAAAAGTAGATCAGGTACAAACACAATCAAAATGTAAAGCCAGTGCTAGTTGTTTCTTATTGTCAAGCTACAGCTTGAGTCCTACCAAAACACATGAAATTTGTACTCATTCTGGCAGGGCCAATCATATAAATGCATATACATTTATATATGCACAGGCATATGTGTATATAAATATGCATGCATGAGTATACATATGTGTGTATATATATATCAATACACATGAGGTATACAGGTAAAAGCTTAAGGATGAAGACAGAAACCAAATATTTTACACATTTCTATAAATCCTTTAGTTTGTCAGAACAGATAATGCCAAATAATGTGCTGGCAATGATCTACCAGAGCCTAAAAACGAAGTCTAAAATTGGCAAACTAGAATTTGATTTACATGTTTTTGAAACATTAGGCAGTATGAATGGAAAAATTAGTCTCTCTATATTTATGATACGTAGGCCCAGCTTCTATTTGGCTTTTACCTTTCTCCTAACTTAAACTGCATTTGTTTCCTTTGGCAGTGAGGTACAAGGCAACATTATTGCAAGCCCCTCTTTATCTAAATGTTGAGAATATCACCATTTGATCCAACAGGATTTGTTGTGCAAACAATTGACAACTGTTCTGGTTGCCTCACTTGGGATTTTTTCTTAGTGAGGCCATGCTACTGATGCTGAAAACCAACCAATCTAATGTTTAAGATGCTATTTACACTTCAGATCACTCTTCCTTCAGTAAATCCTCAAAATAATTTTGGATTTAATGTCACTGTAAAAGCAGACTAAGCAAAAATTACGATTATTTTTTTGTTTTTTTAATCCTGGGCTTTAATTTTACCTCATGTAGGAATAAGGTAATTAGCATATTGCTTCTATAGGTCTTAATTACAAGATACTGTGACAAGATAAGAATTCTTAAAATACTGCTTCTTTATTTTAAAATATTTCCTGTATAAGAAAAAGAAAAAAAAAAAGAAAACATGTCAAAGAATTTAATGATTAATAAATGTTTTATTTGATAAAGTAACTAGAGACCTCAAAGAATTCCCAGACATTTCACTATTTCATTTCTTAAGTAAATTTAAAGCTTCTGAAACAGAACATTTCTAGAAACAAACAAACAACTAAACACCTTGGGCACCTCCAGTTCTCTGTATTGCTCTCAGCTCCAAGCTCACAAACCAACACTCAAAGCCATTCTCAATGGTTTGCTCCCCAGTCATTCCCATGGGAAGGACAGGAGGTAATGGAGATTTTCGTGACGGGAACACCTGTCAAGCTGCAGATAAACTGAGATGATCAACCCATTTCACAAAAGTCTATGAATAGCCATCTCATGGTAATGACTGATTCCTGCTGCCACGTGCCAGATCAAAACAACTACTTAGGGGTAAAAGGCTTGAAATACAGATCTCTGGAGCCACACAATCACTTTCATGTTAAGTACTGTTTTAATATATCTATTTTTTTACTCTTCTTTTATACACTCATTTGTATATATACATGTGCATTTGTGTATGCAGCTAAACATATTTGTGTATGTACCCACACACTTCATAATGTTGTAGCCTAAGAGGTTTTGACAAATTTTACCTCAATTTAAAAATAATGCAAAGTCTGAACTCCTTTCTTAAAAAGGAGTTTAAAAAAAAAAAAAAAAAGAAGATATTGCTATAATAAAGAACTTGGATTTGAAAAGAGGAAAGGAGTCAGAACTTCTTAATTTCTTAACTGCTGCATTTCATTAGCATCCCACTTGGTTTAACTCTAGTTACCTAGATTTCAGGATGCTCTAATTATCTGTCTCCAATGGTCTTCCAAAATTTTATTCCTAATACAGTCTTCAGTTCCTGTGCAGGCCTACTTGAATCTGATTGAGCAGTATTATTCCACCTAATAGCTCCAAAAATAAATACAAAGAAAAGTCAATGAAAGCCTGTGGTTTCAAACATTCAAGTAACTCTTAAAATGAATAAGCAGGTCCTTAACGACATAAGAGCCTTAAAGATGTATCCTGTATCTTTTTATTGTTGAAATCAATGGCGTTTGATACCCATTTTCCACTGGACAAAACAGAAACCAGAACAGGGTGCTTAAAAGAGCCAAGCAAACCCAAGCCCCCAAATAACCACACAAGCTTAGAAG
>JANHGB010014179.1:6881-16898 GCA_026283785.1 Coracopsis vasa | reverse complement strand
ATATAGACGTGGAAGCATTTTCTTCTTTGGTCTCCTTTTAGATAACAAATTACCTGGAGATTGTTAACACATGGTGGTTTTCATTAGTGCCAAGAACTAAAGAGACTAATCCAGGAACTGGGTGATACTCTGCTTTCTTACACACTGACTTCGGTCCCTTTCTTCTACAAAAGCAGAGAGCAGGTCATTGACAAGAGCAAGGAATTGATGACCCCAGTCTTATGTACTTTAGGCTACAGAAGAAACAGTGATTTATGATGTGAGCTATAAACAATCATTTTACCAAATTAGTTGTTTTGTAGGATGAATGCTCTTCTGTGTTCAGTCTTCAAAGTCCTGGAATTATAAAAGGTCGCCTGAATGTTTTAGGGCAGGATAAATATTTTGGACTATTGCCGGTGGTTTGTGTCATCACGCTCCTTGTCTTCCTGGTTCTCTTGGATCTTGTTGAACAAGTTTCTAAAAGTAATCAGTAATATTTCAGAAATCGTTTTGGCCAATTTCTGGGCTCTTCAAGGTGAATTTCATTAGACACTGTTGTCCCAGATGCTTATAACTTTTCAGAGTTGTTTATAACCCATTCTAACATCTGTCTGTCTTTTCTACCGTCTTCAAGTGAAAACACAGAATATACTGAATGTCTGTGTCACTCATTGCTTTCTCTTCTGTTACATTGTGGTTGTATCTCTTATCTCCTGCTTACTCCTAATACATTTGTAGGATTTGTTCTTTTATGCTTCTAAGTTGGAACCCATTTTGTACCATAGCCTTCTTTAACTTATGCTTCATATTTATACTATTCTGTCATCCCAGTATTATGCCTTTTCTTTTTCCCTGTGTCTGCATTTGTGTCTTTAATTGGTTATCTTGTCAATTTTATGTGTCATTGCTTTACCTCTTGCCTCCCATGGTTTATAGACCTGCTTTGATTTCCTCAGAGGAAGTTCTAACAGTCTCTTTTCACTTCTGTCCAAATTGTCTCTGTTATTAAAGACTCAGTCTTCCCGGTTGATCAGAAACAAAATAATACCTTTTCTTCACTTCCTGAAACAAAACCTGACTGGCTATGTCTGGGGATTTTTAAACTCACAACCTGGCAATTTGTTGGAAGAGTGCAATGTATCAGAATACAATCATTGCTTTATAGTCTTATCATTCACCTTTACCAGCCAGCACTGGCCTTGTGATTGCTCAGTAATACAGCTCTACCTTTATTCCTCTTTTGTTTGAATGTCTTAACACGGCTTTCATTTTTCTTCTGTTTGATTTCCACACTACATGTTCAACAAGTCTGAACTTTGGAATGAGGCAGAGTGCATCACATGCATCACACTTTTGTAACAGGTCTCCCTGTTTTTAAAGGAGCATTCCTGTCTCTGTTACATCACTGCATGTTTAGAGTGCCCGATATGATGCCAAATCTAGCATGGGGCATGTAAAACTACTTGTGTTCTTCCTGTTTTAAAAACACAGCAGGTGTTACGTGGTCAAAGTTACATACAGTAGTTTGTCTAAGAGAAGAACAACAAATGTGTAAAGAAAAAATAGATCAAGTAGATGGTAATGTTTCCCTAACAGACTTTTCCAGCTTTCCATAAAGTCCATGACTTATTTATTCTGTACGACTGTAGCTTACATTCATGTGCTTGGTAGGTAGCCCATTACTCTTCCCTACTGTTGTTCTTATAACAATTGCAGTTTCTATTCTAGTCATGGTGGTTGGTTAATTTAGTATTTTTTAAATTATTATTGTTGTTATTGTTATTGTTATTCTCTTACATTTTCATTAGTCCTCACTTACCTGATAGATTTAGTGATAGTTTCTTCCTAGTTTATTCATAAACAAAAGAAAGTCTTGTTAGGAAATGTCTTTTACTTTATGTGGTGATGAGAAACTAGTATCAACTTAATGGTTTTTGGGGTTTTTTTTAAGCCTGTCTAAAAAAAAGATAACTGTAGAGTTGCTCTGTTCCTGCCAAGTTTCCACAAGAAGCAGGTTATTACTAAGGAACTGTCAACTGTTGAGAAAAAACATTTGTAATGGAAACAGTGATGGTTTAACTGTAATGCTTGTGGGCACTTTCAAACAGCATAGGTTTGCCATCTCCTGAGTTTCAAACTTTCCGAGTTCCAGTTCCTTGCTGCTACCTTGCTTTAGTCATCACTGTCTATGTATATATGTATATAGTAGCTTCAGCAACAGTGTTGTTCATACTACAAATATGTTGCTCAGGGTGGTTTACCAGAGTGTTGTTTCTAGCCTGATACAAAAAAACGAATGTAAACCTAAATCTGTGGCTTCCTTTTTGGTTTTGATGGCATATATTTCTCAGGGGCATCCAAGTTATGACTGGTGTAGAACACAGTTAAAGAAAACCTACACTATTTTCACTAGAGGAGCAATAAAAACATCTTGATTTAAGTGAATGGTAGCACATATAAATAGACAGAATTTGAAATCTGTCCAACTTTATAAATTGCTTGAATATTTTCAGGTCCCACATCTATGCTATTTCCTGTCACTTTCTTGCATTAGTCATTTTTTCCATGTTTCCTTTCTCTCCTCACTAGTGGGAAAAAGGAGGGAACAACAAAGTTGTCAGAGAATGTGAATGAAGAGAGGTGATCAGATTCTGTAGCTTGTTCCTGCATAGAAGTTGTTTAGATAGGAGTACAGCCGTTTAATCTTGGTGCGCATAGGGTTTAGTGCTCACTTAGAGTTGTTGAACACAATCATCTGCCCAAGCTCAAGTGAGCAATCATTTTCCCAGCTTTTTAATCATTAACATTGCATCAGCTTTGATTTCTTAAAAATAACAGTACTAAAAAAAATCTGTCACCTGTATTAAGTGCCTTCTGAATGTCTTTGTTTTGCAGTACTAGGAGTTGCTGTCACCTAACATGTCTTGTTATCAGTAACTGTTTCTAAAGCTTGCTTTTTTTTAGGAACACATGTAGCAATCTACTTCTGTATATGTTCCACAACATGCGTCTAAAATTCTTACGTGTCTCGTTTCAGAAGTACTATGGAACCTCTGCAGCCCTGTAGGTTTGGAAGGCTTAAATCCAAGTTTGGAAAGGCTTTTTCCATTCCAGATGATTTGCTGGCTTAAGCGCTTAATTAGGATGGCTTTTGAACAAGTTGGATTAAACATGGACTCGGTAAGTGTTTCAAACTTCCTTCATGTTTTCAGAAAATCAAGTATAGAAAGCACTTCTTGTGTTTTAGTTTTTGCCTATCTGTTCCGACAGAACACTTTTAAGTATACTCAATACTTGTATGATTCTACATTGCTGAAAAAGTATGTAGTTTACTTCTTGGACACTGAAGTATTGAGTAAAATATGTGTTAAAAATACCATGCAGTTTCTTCCAGCTCTAATAACAACCTGTTTACTTTGTAAACACTGCTTTTCATGCTGGACTACTGTGTGTGTTTTGAAGCTGAAGGAAAATCTTCAACTGATTTTTTAAGTGATGTTAATTTTGAAATAATCTTCTGTCTTTGCTCATACCTTGAAGATATGAAAATGGTGAAACAGAGGTGCATGCATAGCTCTCCTCTTGGAGGAAGATGTATATGGAGGTTTTTTTGAATGCTTAGCAGAGAGATAGGGAGAGAGATCTGCTACACATCAACTCCTTTGTCACTGGAACCTTTATTTTGAGTACAAGTATTGACTTAAGTGTAGTAATGCCCTATAAGTTGTTGAAATACTTTAATGTTTTAACAGTGGGGAAATCCTTAACAGCCATGTGCAGTACTTAGAAAGGCAGTTCTTACTCTGGGTTACCTTTTATCAGTCTTGGGAATTTATGGAAAGCAAAATACATTGTAAAATCAAATTACCAGCAAATCTATACTTTAGGATTTTATTGAAACTTTGAGTTTTCATGCAGTGTAACTTTGAAAATTCAAAGTATGAGAATATGCTGGACTATGACGGATGTTGCTGTGGTCATTGTCAGCAACGTCTTTCAGCCTAAATGGGGTGCAGAGAGGCCAATTTTAGATATGTTTCCCTCACATTCCCTGTATGTATCAAGACTGTGATAATGCAGTTGCATTTCTAAATGTCAGCTGCTCTGGACAACAGCAGAACACTGATGCAATAAGAGTGTATGACTACATAGTATTTTGCAGACTTGCTCTGCCAGTGCTTCAAGTCAACAAGAGCTTGTGTGAGTTTGGGTAGAGCAGTGCTGACACTCATTAGCGCAGCTGAGCAGTGTGCTGACTTTATTTGTGTACCTTGTGGCACAGCTTGCATGCAGTTTTCTGAAAACATTGTCCCAGCATATCTTGAATTACCAAAATGGAGTCATTAGAAGTTCTGGTGCACCACACCACTGTTGTTGAACAACCCCAAGGGCATTTGGGCACTCAGTATATTTGAGGACCTGTATGCTAGTAACATCTTGTCTGTGGTCTGAGCAATCTCTAAACAAGTTTTGCCACTTTTAAAATGCACTGCGCTTATGTTGGTAATAAAGCATGTAGTGTAGGCTCTTTTGCTGTTGTGGAAGTACTTCTGTAATTAATTAAGCCTTCCCTTGACTAGTAGTATTTTTTTTCCAATGCAGCATCCCTTTGAGGCTATCACCAACAGTTCTGCTTCTAACATTAGAATCTGTTGTAAATAGTGAGGCTTCATTACTGCAGTACTGTTTGTCTGTGACTTTTTCTTGAAGGCTACTGATCTACCTGCTATTTGCTCAGACATAATGACAAACAGTAATGTCACAGTCACAAATGTGAGGTCTGTCTTTGAGGCATCCAGAATGTAGAATCAGTAGAGTATTCTGCATTGAAATAAATTGTGTTCAAAGTTAGCAGCATATTAAGCAAGAGAATGTATGTTTCACAGAATGGAAAAAACGGGTCAGAGTGGATTAATGGCAAAGTTGCAGCTCTGATGTGAAGATCTAGCACAGCGTATTGTGCAGTGCATGTTTATTTTGTCAAAATTTACACATTCCAACTAAAGATACTTGTTTAGAAATAGGCAAAAAAATTGTGTGAAGTTTCTGAGTTAATATAATCTGTGGGTAAATACCATGGAATGTAGATTTTTCCTTTTTAATAGACCTTTCAAAAATTAAAAGTGATCTTTGATTAGTACATCAAAATGCTGTTCTGCTGCGTGTTGTGAAACTCCCACAGCTGCAGTGCACTACACAGGCAATACTGCCACGCCAGGTGAGGGTTGTTTCAGCATTAATAGCCTGGATTTTACTTTGTTGGGCAACCTTCTGAGGAGATCTTGAATTTGCCTAAAGCTATGAGCCTTTAAAAACTGAGGTCTAAGGAGTAAATTCATATCTACAGCCATAGGTAAGCACTGGCCAAGTATTTTAATTACCATACAGTGTTCCAATTGTTTACTAACAACATCCTCTGTTAGAGTTTTCCTGCTATTCTTTTTCTTTGTATTGTGTATGTTGCCTTTCCCTGTGCTGAAATCTTTCCCACTTCTCTCCATTTTGTTTTGGTTTTGTTATTTGGTTTTGGTTTATTGTTATGTTTGCTTAGTTTTTTTTGTTGGTTGTGGGTTGGTTTTTTATTTTGCTTCTCTTCTGGCTCATTTTGTAGTATTCTTCTAGGATTAAAGTCTGGTTTTATTTCATACAACTATGGTAAATAGTAGAGCAAACATTGCCATCATTCAGTACAACACATGAAAGCAAATTCAATCCCTATTGAAATAATATAGAAGAAATCCAAATTGCAGTTAAACGACTTCTGATGAAGCCAGGTGTGTTGAGGTGTTGTGGGCAATTTTCTCTAGGTGTATATGTTTTTTAGGACAAAGCTTCATTCTTATATATTTATTTTCCCCCTTTTACTTTCCTTTGTTCTTTAATTACAGAGTTACATTTTCATGCTTATGTTAGCTGATGGTCATTTTTATTAAGTCTGGTAGATACTATCCCTGAGTTAGAAGAGCTCACAATTGAAAAAGAAAAAAGGTAGTTTGGGAAGTGTAAACTTTCTGATTTTTCATGATTGAGTGGCTTTTCTTGAAACCCCTTGAAAAGAGGTGTCTCACCCAATGCAGATTCTTTATTGTCTTGAAGATGGACAAATGCTTTTGAAGATGCTTCCAAGTCTTGAATCCTTCTGTGTTACCTGATTTATTGCTTTGAATTTAAACTTAATGCAAAGGCTGTCTTGAACTTAAACAGCCATAGCCATGTTGTGATAACAAAACAAAATTTTGTGCCAATTCAGGTATAGAATGTAAGGAGTTCACTGATACAAATTCCAGTGTATATATATTACATAAGAAGGACATGGAGCTGTTGGAGCAAGTCCAGGGTAGGGCCACAAGGATGATCAGGGGGCTGGAGCACCTCCCATATAGAGACAGGCTGAGAATGTTGGAACTGTTCATCCTGGAGTAGAAACAGCTGTGTGGAGACCTCATAGCAGCCTTCTAGTATCTGAAGGGGGCTTACAAGGATGCTGAGGAGGGACTCTTCATCAGGGACTGTACTGATAGGACAAGGGGTAATGGGTTCAAACTTAAACAGAGAAAGTTTAGATTGGATATAAAGAAGAAGTTCTTTACTGTGGGGTGGTGAGGCACTGGAATGGGTTGTGGAAGTCGTGGCTACCCCATCCCTAGCAGTGTTCAAGGCCAGGTTGGATGGGACTTTGAGCAACCTGGTTTAGTGTGAGGTGTCCTTGCCCATGGCAGGGGGATTGGAACTAGATGATCTTAATGTCCTTTTCAACCCAAACCATTCTATGTTTCTATGACTATATACTAGCATGAAAGGAATAACTTTAAATATGTTTAGCACAAACATACTATGGAAGAATAAGGGAAAACTATTCCAATATGGTATAAAAATCAGTTCTCTAACAACTGGCTTCTTTTTCCTTCCCATTCAGGTGCTTTGGTCAAGCAAGCCTTATGGTTCGTCTCGAAGTATCGTAAGGAAAATTGGCACAAACCTCTCTCTTATACAGTGTCCAAGGGTTCAGTTTCAGGTAAGTGTTGTCAGAAATTTAGAATACATGTTTCACTATGCTGATAAAAGGGTTTGCTCTTGTGTCAAATGAGGTTCATTTAAGTAAATTACTAGAGGGTTTGTAAAATCAGACTGTAATAAACCAGGTACAGAGATGAATTGGCTTAGTTCAGTTCTTCCCACTTCAGTTCACTTTTCAACTTCTGTACTGCCTAAAACCTGAATCCATACTGCTGTAATACACAGAATGAAACTTGAAACAATTTTTTTTTCCTTAAGAAAATTGGAACTTCTAAAATGAGGCAGTACAGTATTAAAAAGTTATTATTGGAAAAATAGATTAATAAAAGAGAAAAATGTTTGAAACATTTGTATCAAAAGTACTCACAAGTACTTACAAGTTAGGCTTAAGAGGCATGTAAAGATGAACAGTGTTACTTAAATATTTTGGGAAAATAAACAACTTTATCAGAAAGCAAAACATTAGTAAGAGACAACATGAGCACTGTGTTTGCTTTTGTTGCAGGTACAAGGCTAATTCTGTACAAGTGAAAGGGGAACATCAGTTCTGTGCAGCTTTCTGACTTGTTTGCTTTCAACTTCAACTACATTTAGTGGGATGCTAAAGAGTGAGGGTAAAAGCTTAAGGAGGAGAAAACCCTTGGGTTTTTTAACAAGTCTTTCAGGAACAGATGGGAAAGTGGAAGCTGTTACACATAATCTCTTCAACTCTGTGTGTTAGGAATAGGGGGTGGCTGTAGAAATTGAGAAATTTTGTGTTTGAAACTCAAGCTGAGAGAGGAATGTTTCTTGGGTCAGACAAGGGAGGGCAACATAAAGATGGACGATGGGAATCATCACCTACACTAAGACAAAGTGGTTTTCTTGCAGCCAGATTTTTCACTGTTTAATTTCTTTATCCTGTATGAAATATGTGAACAATATTTAGACTTGAAATTACAGTAGCAAAATCAGATAGTTCAGATTACCATAGAAACCTTTTTGGTGTCACAGTAAGAGCCATGCTAATGTTTTGCATCTCTTAAATAATGACATTGAGAAACTAGGGGGGTAACCACCTCCCACTGCTAGTGACTTGGTGAAACTGAAAACATAAGCGTATACATTGTGGGAGCAAGCATTTCTGCAGGTGAGAAGGACAACAAAATTACATGCTGGATTTAAACTTTTGGACATACAATTAATGGTAGTTATGCCAGCAATAAGGCTCCACGTGCCTAAGATTTGAAAAGAAGTGAAGTCCTCCTGTAATATGTCTGATTTTCTGTACTGTAAAGGTCATACAAGGGAAGATGATGCTCATTTGCAGATAGTTAGCCAAATACTGCCTTCTCTTAATATGATACACAAAATAAGACATTTCTGGTTAATTTTCTTGCAAAGATATATCTGGGGAATCTGTTCCTCTATATTTTTAGTATTGAAATAAAAATATGTGTATGTTTTCATCTGAATTCTGTTAGAATAAATAAAATACTTGCCTTTCTTTCCTCTTGAAGAGACATTCAGTCAGCTTTGCATAGATTTTGTGCATACAAAGTATAAACATTAATCTTCTGTTAGATTAAAAGATCCCAAAAATAGAAGTACAGTTGTCAGGCTTGATTGAATTAGAAATGTGAATTTCAAAACGTGAGCCTTGAAACACACTAAAATTCATATGGTTTATGCAGGCTTTCAACTGATTTAATATATAAACTGCTGAACATGTAGAAGTGTGATGCTAACATCTGTTTCTTGTGTCTTTACCTCAGCGTTAAGATTCTATAGTCAAGCTCAGTACTGGTCTTGATCGGTTTTATGCTGTTGCAACTGATGCTTTCCTATAGCTGTCTCTTCCTCTCTCTTTCTTGCCAGCTTTAGCTATATTATGAAAGGACCATGCACTGAACGTTGCTGTAAGTCACTCTATTTAAAAAACAAAGCAAAACTTACTTGCCTCATCTGAGGGTGCATGTCTATAAACAGTGTTTCTAACTTTATCTAAGAGCCACAAACTTCTCATACATCTTCATTTTCCTCATGATAAATGGATAAGAGATATTGAAAGAATATCTCTGTTACCTTCATTCTTTCTCCTCCTCCGGCATGCTTTTCGTTCAGCTAGTCTGGAAAAAAAAAGTGGCCTAACATTTTGATTTTTGGGTTCTATTGACTGTTGTAGTATCCGTCTATGGCTTTTGCCCGTCAACATTTAAATTAACTGCTAAATGCTGCTTATGTATTCAGTAAGCGCTGACAGAGCTTACATTCTGTATTCTACATGGCATGAACAAATGAAAATGGCTCATACCATTGTTTTGTATGTCATATTTTTTAGGTTTATCTGTAGTCTGTAGGAGAAAATAAACCTACTAATATAGCCTAGGTAAATTCAACCAAACATACAATAGTGTAACTCAAGATAGTATCCTTCAGCTATAGCATCTCTGTTCTAGTCCTGTGCTTCTCCCCTTTGTCTGATTGAAACCTGATAACTCAATAGAAGTCTCCTAAGGAATTGGTGGGCATGTAGCAAACATCAGAATTTACTGGGCTAATTTTAAAAATCATAGCAAGTTTGTCTTGAAGAAGTATTTCCAAATGTTTAATATCGAACTGTATCAGTAATTTGAAATTGGAGCTTTTATTCTATCCTTAAATGCATAAAAATATCTGCTCAACTTTCTACTTCCGATGGCAAACAAAAAGTAGGCACCCTACCTTGGCAGCCTCCTAAGTAGTGTTTCCGTAGTGTAGTGGTTATCACATTCACTGAACACGCAAAAGGTCCCTAGGTCAAAACCAGGCAGAAACATTGGTGAGGCTGACTCTTACTTCAGGGGTTGGACTTGATGATTCTTTATGGGTCCCTTCCAGCTTGAGATGTTGCACAATATCAGCTAAAACAGTACAGTATGTGTAGTCTTTTCTTCAGAAATTTGTAATAGGTCTGAAACCCGCTTGTGTGTGTGCAATACCCATGCACACTAAAATAGGCAGAAAAGCCCATGAAGGAAGAAGCAGGAGAAGCAGCTA
>JANHGB010014178.1:0-67800 GCA_026283785.1 Coracopsis vasa | reverse complement strand
TTTCTAACCAATGCACTGGCAGGTAAGGAAGGTTGGGAAAGTAAGTCTGAGCCCTCGAGTGTGTTGAACAGCACAGACATTTCTGAGAATTATTTTATAAAGGGTGGTGTGCAGGTCAGAAAAGATGATATTTTTATTGAAGTCTAAGAAAATGTCTTGTGCTTACAGCCCTGCAGTGAGAATTCAGGCAATTTATTTGGGCTGTGTGCTTTTTGTCTGACTCCATAAATAGATAGCTGCCTTAGCAGCAGCAAACGCTACTCAGCCTGTAGTTTTAAAGCCACGTTGCCAAATTTAAATAAGCTCCCTCCCTCAAAAAAAAAAAAAAAAAAATACCCACCACCAAAAAGAGAAAACCCCACAAACCTGGGGAATGACAACAGCTTCAAAGAGATGAAGTGACTTATCGGCAGATTTACATGATGGAGCAGTAATTCTAAGACAGGCATTTAGTAAAGTCCCTTACATAAAAACAAATCGTTCCTCATTTTTCTCTAATCTCATCAAAGGAAAAAGAAGCTGTTTACACCACACTTATATGTTGCAGGTGGAAGCAAAACTGATTGACAAACTGGACAGCCTCATGTCGGAAGGTAAAGGTGACGAAACATACCGAGAGCTCTTCAACAGTATGTGAGTAATATGTTTATCTTATACTAATTCCTTGAGTTTGGTTGCTTGTGTCAGATGCTAATGTCATTGTAGAGAAGTAATGCTTAAAACAGTTGTGAATCTTGTTCTTTCTTTTTTTTTTCCTGAAAATCTGAGGAATAAAACATTTTATGGTGGTTTATGGCATCTGTAAAGCCTGTCTGTACTTCTTGCATACTGCTATAATTGAGAAAGACTAAAATCTTTTATATCACAAAACATTCTCTTTCTCTACCTACTAATTTTAAAATCAGAAAAGGAAGAAATGTTTCATAATTGTATAGGGGGTGCAGGTAGATCTCAAATGGAGCATTTTGAAAACAAGGCATGAGAATTCAGCAAAAAGGTGTTTAATAAGTAATTTTCTATTTCCAGAAACTTGTACTCATCTGTGTAATGTCACTTGTTGATTTCTTGACTGATGTAAACAGTTTTATTTATTCTGATACAATTGTTTCTTATAATTTTCTTTTATAAATTACTTCTTAAGCTTTTAGTATATTTTAATAAATGACACGGCACTGAGATCTTATACAAAAGCTAATAATAAGGTTGCTCTTAAGTTATCCCATTGACTGAAATAAATGAATGTCACAGAGCACAGGTACAAAATAACTAACTGAGCTCTGTCTCTGCTGTTCCTCAGAACTCAATTCCACACAAGTGGAAGATTCCACTTATTTTTGGTGTGTTTAGTACAAGATGAGTTGTTCCTCTTCAGGATTCCAAGCTGTGTATTCTTCAGTACTATTAAACACATGATCTTTTTCTCATATGGTTTCTTAACTACTCCTTCTTCTTTAAGTATTAGTTTTAGCTCTCTTGTCTTTGCTTGAATAGCAACATTCAGATCTCAGTGTCTGTGAATAGCAAATGTTTAATAATCTGTAATTGTATTGAGGTGAAAAAAAGAGTTCCTAAATGTTTATCATTTACAAAAGGAAAAATGTGTAGAGAGATTAGGCAGAATATTATGGAAATGGATGAATAATGTCAAATAGCACAGTATGGTAAAGCAAAACTTGTAATTATTCATGCTATTTTTCATAACCTGAGTAAAGATAATAAAAGGCAAGATGAGTTCAATATTTTAGTAAAACAGTATTTTAACCTCAAAGTTAAGTCATTAAGAGAAAAGCTCTAGTTTTAAAATGAAGTCTAAATGCATTCTCCTATAAAAAATACATCAAGATGTCTGTCACTGAAATAACTTAAAATTCTATAAGGAAGCATAATGGTATAAAATACAGTTCCAAATTTTTTTGTGGTTTTGAGTTAGATTTAAACTGGGGGGTGTTAAACAAGATACAGTGGGAAATGGTGAGAGACTTTTAGAAATCTAAATGCTGAAGACATAATCATAGTAATTTAAATTGCAAAATGTCTCACAGCATCAGTAAACTTGTTGTTTCTCTTCTGGTACAACAGAAGTTAAAACTAAACTCTCTGGGAAATTTTGGAGTAACTGCTCAAGTTCACTTCCAGCTTAAGAAAAATTAGTATTTATCATTAGTTTTGTATCTGAGTTTGATTTGACTTCACACATTAACACCTCTCAAGAGGAAAGCTTGAAGAAGATACTAGTCTAAAATGGAGGATAACATAGTGTTCTAGGGTCTATGAAGGAAAATTATTAAAATCAGATGGACAGTCTAGGGAGCTGAATGCAAGGGACAGGGTCAGATTTCTTTTACTTTCTGCCATGGGTTATTTAAAATAAGCAATATTAGAGTGTCTTTAGACAGAAACGGTGACAGAGGTGTGGTATGTACCCAAGGACTATGAATCAGTAATATAATTTTACACCAAACACTGGTTTTGTAGTCTGAAATGAAACAGATGATATAATATTACCTGATCTTTCTGAAGATTCGGCGTGATTGGTTTTGATAGGTACAGTTGGGAGCCAAGGGAATGCACACTTCTGCTTTGGAGCCAGCCTAGTAACTGCAGTGGGTGTGACACTTTCAGGTTTTGTCATGCTTTTTGTTTATTTTGTCTGAATCGAAAAATGAATTTAAATCTCTTAACTCCCACGTTAACTGCTTTTTTTTCTAGAGACAATCTGTTTTCAAGAACAAATTATAAGCATCTCTGGACATACCTAAAATATTATGTGCTTAGAATTTACTGCTCATAATAGAATTATCTTTATCAAATGAAAAGATGTAGTGAAAGTAGGGAGAAGATGACTGCTGTTTGTTTTGAATCAATGTCTTTCTAGGGACTTGGATGTGACCACTCAGTGATTAGCTCCTAATGTCATTTGAAGAGCTGCAAAGCATGGAGTAGTGAACATTTTGCTATCATGAAAAACTAGATGTTGTAATTGGTACCCAGTGTAATCATGGTATGAAAGGTGTCCTGATCTACATTTGCACTCTAAGACTGCAGTTGAATTCCTAAGTTAATTAGCACAGGTAAAAGAATGATTTCACTTTATTAAACAGTTGGTGGTTAGATACAGAGATATACTCAAATAGCTTCTAAATCCGATGGATGCTACCCAATTATTACTTCTGTAGCTGTATTCCAGTTTGGCCTAACACAAGCCATTTCAGGTTTGCAGGTTAGGTAGCCACATTACTGAAGCATAAAACCTGTGCTAGTGAGGGAGCCTGAAGATGAGGCTTCTCTTGGAGGAAATTGGAGCTGATATTCAAGCTAAGCAGGTATTTAATATCGAGCTATGCCAGTATGTGGGCGATTTCTGTATCCATGAAGCTACCATATGAAAAGTGATGACTGCTACCTCTCCCATGTCTTCAGTCTTCTTAATTTCTTCCCTCAATTGCATGATTAAATTCAGCACTGCCCAGTCTATTAGACTCTGTCTAGACTGGTCCCTCCTGAATATTTTTGTGGGGTTTGGGTATTATAAATATATCCTCATTATAACCATGAGGAAGTTGAAGGATATATTTGAGTAACTCTTTCATTCTGAGTGTTTGTTCTGCGCATTGTGATGAATGATGTATAGCAGAGAGGGGCAGGCACGCATCACAAGGCAAGTCACAAAATTGTTCAACTGACGACATTGATGTTGGTTTGAATAAGTTCTTTGAATGTATCTACACAACCCATTTGTAGAGATTGTATGCTTATAATGAATATGCCAGTACATTTATAAAGAACATGCATTAGTCAAATGCAGATGAAACCCATTGGTTTAAAAAAGATGTCAGACTTCTGCTGTTTTTCTGCAACAGGTAATTATTTTGATGAATTTAGGTTGAAATGTTCCTGTTTAACACAGGATTGAAAGGCAGTAGAAAGGAAAAATCAGTGCAGTAATGGGTGCAGTGCTTAATAATGTAACAGGCTCTACTCTTACTTCTTCTTAAACACAAAAACTTGTACTGAAAGGAGCATAAAGGTCTAAAAGTGAATTAAGTTAGCTTGTGTATTCTGCATGGAAAGCAGAGATGCCAGATTAGTGCTTTATCCTCTGGTTAGGGATGACCTTGCTGTCTGTCTATGCTAGCAATTGACAGGTAACCAGTCTCTGAATGTGAGGGAAATACTCTGATTGCCTCCTAAAGAAAAGTGAGTCTAAGATCGATATAACGGTGCAGAATGAAGATCAATGTTTCCTCCTTGCTTCCAGCAGAATACAACTTCATTTAGGTTGAATTAGTTTGGAGAACTGCATTTGTGACATCCTCCTGTACATAAAGAGCTGAACAGAGCCGGAGTGTATAGCTAGTGCAGTTGGCATGTAGGAGTTATTGGGCGCTGTTATATGTTCGGTAAAATTTGGATGTAGGAGTTTTATGGGACTGAACATGCTCAGTATAGATGAAGGTCAGTGGAGCTGACAGCTTGCCCACTGCAGACAGAAGGTTTGTAGATGCTATTAACAACTCTAAAAAGCTCTTAGCATATGGATGTGGCAATTTTCAGACACATCTAAGTAAACCATACCTGAGTTCATTTTCAAGGAGACTGCTAAAATATCTCCATGGGCGTGTCAGTCATCTGAGGTCCTGCCCCAAAGCATAAAAGTAACACAGCTCTGTAGATAAATATTTCTTTGCTCATCCTCAGAGAGGAAATGTGGGAAATTCATGCCCAAATGATTACTATTTAATAAACTTAAAAGGCCTTTGACAGAAAGAAATATGAAGTGTAATTTTATTGACAGCTCCACTTACAGCACCATTTTGAAATCTTTTCACTTCACTGTGTAATCAGCATTTACATTAGTGTAAGAACTCAACACAACAGTTTTTAATAAAGAATCTTATGACAATTTAAGCTAATGGAATTTCTAATCTGCATGACAGTGTGTTCTCAGAAGGAAAAAATAAGTGAAGAGGGGAAATAATTTTATTAAAATCCCTTCTTTTTGCATACTGAACAATTAGAGAGGAGAGGAGAGGAGAGGAGAAGAAAGGAGAGAAGAAAAATCTTTGTTAAAAAAATTGAGGTCTCATTGAGAAGGCATACTGACTTGATATATATTCTTTTCTAGGTACGTCTTTAAAGTCCCTATTTTCTGATGTATCAGCATAAAATTAAGATATACATTTTATGGAAGAGTTCTGTTAATTCCTTGGGATATTAGTATATTCTGAAAATTAGGTATTTGATATATTTTAACCTGATGCAGCTAATATAAAAATCATTTGTTTTGTCAATGCTTCCTGGACTAGAATTCCACTTTTTGGTCCTTATCCTAGGTAAGACAATGTTTGCAAATTGTGCTTCTTGGGAGGGTGTTTGTACAAGCAAATTGAAGATGTTGCTAAGGTATTAAGGTACTGGTAAAACCAGAGTGGTTGTCATAGTGACAGTTAAAAATAAACGGTGAAATTGTTCTGGCTTCTCTTTTTTTCCAGTTTACTGAAGAAAATTGAGCGGGAAACATGGAGGGAAAGTGGCGTTTCGTTAATTGCCACTGTGACTCGCCTCATGGAGAGGCTACTGGATTACAGGTGAGCGATTATCATGATTTATAAATATGGTTGTCATCTTTGAAGTATTAGAAGGCAAATATGGTGATCTTGTGGAAACAGTGGCTACACATGGACACATAAACTGTATGTGCTCAGGATCTCGGGCAGCAGCTGCTTAGTCAACAGGAAAATTAGACAAGCAGGTTGAAAACCAACGAAGTAGCCTTCCTGTAGTATGAAAATCCAGTGATGTGCACAAGTTTTCTGTCAAGGAGTATAGGAGCTTTTGCCAGTAGGTTAGTGACTCAAGTCTGTCTGAAGGCACAGAGCTCAATGCTAATCACCTGACAGTTGTTTTACACAGTATGTAAAATTCTTATCACTATGTCAATCATGCTTAGTTGTAGTGTCAGCTGGCATAGCAAGTATGCATACAAAGATAGGATATCTGGGTGAGGAGCTCACATCTGACTGTACCACATGAACAAAGGAGAGAGAAATGAGAGACGTATACTCTCTTTCAGGAGTAGGAGACTAAAAGGGATTTTCCGAATTAGTTGTGAAGCCAATGAAGAAACTTCGGTTTCTAGCATAGTTTTTTGGTAGCATACCACCATCAGTTGTAGCATGTCCTAGAGCTTAAGTGTTAGCTTGTTTGCCCTGATTCCATAGGGACACATGATGAGACCTGGTACTCTGCTTGCTGTCATCACTGATAGTTTGAAAGGAAAGCTATTTCATCAACAAAGAGACTGAACTCTGAATTTCTAGAAACCTGACAGTGCTATTCCCCTTCAGGGAACTGGGAAACCCTTCAGGGAGTTGGACTAAAACCCCCAGGGCTCTCAATCTTTAGAAACAATTGTGTATACTGGTAGTTATGAAAGGATTGGGGGATAATTGTTTAGCTCATGTATGCAAGAATGTTTTAAAGTTACGTTACATTGCTTCTGGTGACTGCATGGTGATGTCTGCCTGTTGTTTGTTTTACTCCAGCATGGTTATATACTCTTTTACCCTGTGTGATAATCAAGCTCTGCATGTTTCAGAGGAGGAACTAATGCTGAAATTCCATAAATACTTTAGGTGTATACTGTCTCTGAAGAAAGCAAACTCAGCCCTACTCATTCCTCATTCACATCACTTTCTTCCTTGTGCCAACAGAAGTGTTTGTGCTGCACTGTGGTAGTCTGACTGATATGGGCTAAAAATAACCCAGCAAAAGATGCTGCCTAACCTCTATCTTTCCCTGAGGTTTGTTCGGGCAGCAGTGCAGGACTGGGAATGAGTGCCTGAGAGCAGGAGGGGAGTGGGATTGCCTCTTCTGGCAGTCGTGCTGGCTTCTGCTGGCGTGATTTCAGCACAAGGTATGAAAAAACCAAATGATCTCCAGCTGTCACCCAGCGAATCAATGACAGAGCCAGAAAAGAAACATTGACTTTCTTGATGATTGAGTTATTCCATGTTCTAGAAAAGGAGGCATTAAATCCCTTACACACCTGGATCAGCTGTTCACGCAAATGCACCATGTCAGTCAGCTTGCTGAGCCAAATATGGGGTGTGCTTCACTAAGAGGATAAAAGTGATTCCTTTTGACTTTTATTACTTTCTGTTTTAGGGACTGCATGAAAATGGGAGAAGTGGATGGCAAAAAGATTGGCTGCACTGTTAGCCTTTTGGTTTGTATAATACTTTTTTCCCCCTTTAATTTCAGTTGAATATTTTCTAATGTACAGTCACACATTCGAATAGGAGATACCTTGCTTCTTGATGCAGTTTGAATGGAAGTTGACAAAATAATACTAATCTTAAGATCACCGAAATTGGTACAGTGGGGAGTTAGTCTTCCGTGGCATATTACAATTGGACTTTAAGAGATCTCTAATACTGCTTTTTTCAGTTTTCACTCTCTTCTTACCAGATAAATTTCACCAAAGTATTATTTCCCAAGTTTAATCGGTCTCTAAATTCATAAAAGTATGACTTTCCTCCTTCCCCAAACTCAAGAAAACTTACATGATTTCTGCTGATTTCTTTCTCCTCTTGTCATGTTATCATCATTACAACAAACCAACAGTGCAAATTTGTAGTAAGAAAAAAGATTAAAATTTTGTTTACAAGATGAATTTTGGTTTCAGGCTAGTTTCCACTGACAACTTTGCTGACTTCTGTTAACCTTGGAAAGCTTCCATTTTTATGGTGAATGTTTTGGAAAGTTATATTTTTAGCCAGGGGTAAAAACAGAATAAGCTGACTTGTAATTCTGCATTTTTGATGTCAGTGAAACAATTTGGTGTCACTTCTAAGTAGCAGTTATACATAAGAGAATAAAGGATTTCTTCAGTAGGAAAATGGTGCTGTAGAAATAGGGATGATGTTTACTATGTAACCATAGAGCAGCTGGCTTTCTATCAGAATATCTGGCATTATCTGAATTCTGTAAAGCACCTGGATTATTTTTATCCTATCCCCAAGGAGCTTTTAAACTACTGTTAACAAATCATCCAAGATTTGCACAAAAACAAAATGCAAATATTTAAAAACCTCAAATGATCATAATACTTTTTAATTGGATTTTCATTGACTTGTAGAGGCTAAGGAAGGTTTCATATACTAATAATTTTCAGACAAATTTTAATATTATTTGCATGCCAGAGCAACAACGAATGCTAAATTTTGAGAAGGAAATTTCAATTGCAGAAAGAACACACAAATTTTAAGACATTTGCTTGACATATGATGGATGAACTGGTTGTCATCTCGAAAGATGTTTCATGCAACGAGTAATTAGAAGAATGTATGATGTTAAAATCATTTGAAGTCCAGAGGAGGAAGCAATATTTCATTTATCACCACTACTTTGAAGGTATTCTGACTTCCGAAGATAAGAGGACTCGTTGGCATGAAAAGAGAATTTTTACATTGTTTTGCCATAGATATATATGCATTTCTTCCAGAAAATAAAATTGTTCAAGTTAACCAAGTTAACAAATTAACTGGAATTGTGATACATTATGAAATATGGAGAAGGGGTATGCACCAGCAACAATACTTTAGATGAAAGGAAAAGGTAGGAACTTTTTTCCTACTCTCCCCACTCTCTGGATCATCTGAGGTAATTTCACATTAGTAATACTTGTTTGGAAAAGCTTGTTTAAGAGGTATCTAATGGAGTTAGCTCCTTATGTGTAAGAATCACCTAACTCCAATTTGAAAGTTGAATTCCTAATGAAAGAACTTGGCCATCACAAAGCTGTGCAAAAGCATTGAAAGTGTATTGAATAACTTTTGGTAACTCATTGAGGAGTTTTTCTCAGGCAACTCTGGTCCTCATTGGGGTTTGATATTTCATGGATATTTCAGGTTCTATTAATTTAAAACTATGTCTTTTTAGAAAGAGGACATTTCCTGCGAGACCCTATGCTGGTATATGACATCATGTCATTGAAGTAGAACATGTCCACATTGCCTGTTTGAATGTTACGTAAAATAGGGGGGAATGCTGGCCACTTGCTTAGAGTTCAAAATAGCAAGTAACTGGAATAACAGAACAGAAATTCTTAACTGCTCATGAGAACCAGTGCTAGATTCTTCAATCCTATAAATTTTCATTAAACAAAGCAGATTATCCTGAACATTAAGTATGGCTAGCACGGGGACTGCATTTCCATAGCGAGTATGGCAATACTTGTGAACAGTGCTACAGGGTTATGCTCCTCTCCCTGTAATTTTTCCATAGTTTGTTTTAGGGCTTGTAGATAAATAATGCATGTTTTGAACTAAGAGTTTTGATGTTGCATTCCATATTTTATTCATGTAACAACAATTAGCAGTTATACATCCAGAAATCTTTACCCACTGCTAGAAATATTTCCTGGCTATCACTTTAGAGTGCAACGTTATGTATTTAAATCATGCAATGCAATATTTATCCATCAGTTACCAGTTCCCAGCATCAGTCACCAGTTCCCAGCATCAGTTAGGACTGAAGAAATCCTGTTTTTCATTTGGGATTATGTTGTTTACAGTACTAAGTAGTTCTTCATAAAGCCACCAAAGTCCTTATGGAATTTTGCTATGACAGAAGGAAGAGCAGACATACTAGGTAGTAGATATTTTTTTTTTAATATGAATACAAAAGTCAAGGTGCTGTCGATATTTTAAATCAACATACAGCTTTGAGCAAGATGTTAAATGGCCTAAGTAAAGATGTATGGGTGTAGTTTTTGAACAGATTAGTATTTGTTAAGAAAGAATGGTTAGATTTCAGCTCTGTCAGGTGTCAGGTTCTTCCTCTTATGTTCTATCAGGATTTAAATAAAAAGCCATTCAAAAGCATGTTGACTTATCTCCTGAAAATTTAATGTTGTGTTTACTATTTCTTACTGTATTACTGCAGTTGTGTAATGACTTTGTACACGTGAAACTTTCAAATCTATGCATTTCTAAAGCATTAAGTTTGAAGCCTTTTGTTTGCAACCATTATCATATATTTACTAACTATTATGTCATTACAAAATTCAATTTTATTACAGAATTTTTACAAGACTGAACTGAACAAGGAAGAGATGTATATTCGCTATATTCATAAGCTCTATGACCTGCATCTGAAAGCACAAAACTTCACAGGTAATTGACTACAAACTAGAAAAAGATATTTAGGTCTGGTCTATCCTTTGCAGTCTTTTACAAACCTGTAAGCTGTATCCTCAGTCTGAACATACCAACGCAGGCAAAAAGCTGAGTATCCTTACCCATTAAATTTCTCTCAAAATACGGCTTTTTTTCAGCCCCACAACTCTACTATTTGCTGTGCCATGCTGAATGTAAATTACTACTATTGATATGCACTAGCAATGAATGTGTGATACAGTCATTCTTCACCCAAGAGGAATAAAGTTTAGAGGAAGTTTTTGTGAGTCCATTTGGTAGTATCTGAGCATATATAATTTTTGTAATGCTGCTGGTTAGCTGTTTGGTGTGCTGTTTCGACACAGCCGTGTTTCACCACCTCACTTTTAGGTTAAAAAAGGAAAGAAAGAAAGACCATTTCTTTCTGATATCACTTACTAATGATGAAACAGAGACCCTAAAACATGTAACAAGTGTAGCTCTTTGCTGACTTCTTTCTGAATCTTCATGTACCACATTTGCAGTATTATTGTCCAGGATTTCTCAATGCAAATTTAGTGCCAGGTCAGGCCATTATCTTTTAAATTAAGAAATAAGAAGTTATTGTGCATGGTTGTTGTTTATACAACATAAAGCACACTTCATTTGCACTATGGGCCATCAATAAATGCTGGAGAAGATAAAATTTCTATCTCTTTAAATTAAGCAGTCTTTGGTTGTCAAAATGTTTAACTGATGTTGTAATACCTCCATCTTTTCCCCAGTGTTTGCAATTGCAGCTGCATATGTTTAGATTCTCTCCAGAATTTTTTCCTTCCTAAAAGTGGATTAGTTGGCTGGGGGGTCACTAGTAAACTGGCTACATGTGCTTACTGCCACGGCAAATTTCCTTATGCTTTCTGCTATCTATAGAAAAGATCCTTCACTTGGAATTTCTGCAGTCTGTTTACAGTCCATGGGTTTAATGTGTAAAGTAGATAATAGGATATATTAAGATGATATTTTAATTTCCTTATGTGACCTGGCAATAGTGAGTCACAAGAGAGTTTTGATTATCAAGCAATATCTTTGCCACAGCTGGCTTTTGTGCCAAACTGTTAATTTCCTGATTTTACATAACAAATCTTAGTAACTCTTTAAGCAATGTTGAGTTCTCTTTACACATTGGCTGATTAGCATGTGTCGAGTTTATCTTCAGCAGTGAAATGAACTGGATTTTTTTTTAAATTGTTTTGCCATCTGTTCTGATTTAAACAGTATTTTGCTCAAAAATTATTTCACAGACTTTGTTGTATTTCCTGTGTATTTATTATTAAAATATGTGATTTTTGCATTCTTTACTGTGGTAGATTCCACTACTTTTGATTTTTGTTTGGGTTTTTTTTGCCATGAGAGATTTAAGCAAGGATTGTCTCACACCCATGGCAACGTGATATTGACAGTCTTTCTACTAGAAAACAGACTTAGGCAGTCCTTTGGTTGCCTTATTAATCTGTGACAACACACACACCTTTTGTAGATCATCTGATCTAATGTACATGGGAGTAGGAAAAGAAGTTCAGTGCTTCAGCAGCATTCCTGCATGTTTCACCATTGAGTTTACTGACTTCATAGTTTTATTCTAGGGATGAAGCCAGCTAGCCCTTAAAATAATTTTTCCTTCCTTTCATAATATGATTTACAGGCTGTTTCTAATAATCCTCTGTTAAAAAAAAAACCAAATCAAACCAAACTCAAAACAAACAAACAAAAAAAGTCCTTTATAATACAAAACATACTTTCAAATCTTTACACAGCATTCAGTTACAGCTACAAATATAACTATCTTGAGGCTGTAGCACATAAATGCGCTGTTACTTTTTGCGTCCCCTCAATCGCCAGAGGAATGTAATGAGATTGTCTTTGTATCTATCCATCTTAGAAATGTTTAGGTTTTTTGAATCTTTCCTGTATAAACTTAATTTTCCATAATGTGAGTCAACCCTTTTTATCTCTTCTTTCTGTTTTCCTGCGCAGCCAAATGGTACAGACCTCTCCCAGAGGTACCAGTATGTTGTTTGTTATGCCGGCCACTTCCAGACATAGGATGCTGGGTAGAGGGACCCATGTACATGTGATCCCTCAGGCCTTTCATCCAGTGTGGCCATTCTTATTTTAGAAACTTTCTATATACATTTATGATAACTGTAAAAAAAACCCCAACCCTATTTGTGTGGCAGACAAAATCCATTAAGACAAAATCTATTGAAACAAAGGACTTGTATGAAAAGTTAAAAAGGAAGGATCATAGTCAGTTATCTTGACATGTACTTATGCTTTGCTGTCTTTTGCTTACGATTCTGAATGAGTTCAAATTCATTTTTTAAATTGGTATTTTAAAATGCTGCATATTTTGAATACCAAACTGTAGCTTGAAACTGTAACAGAGGTTGTTACCAGTGGAGCTGCCTGCAAGCTGTGTGATGCCAGAATTAAGATTGTCTGCAACTTCAGCCAGTCTCCCTTGCAGCACCGTTTTGCACCATACTTAGCATTCTTAAACGTTGGCATTCAAAACACACTCTCCCACAAGTATCTGCTGCAGTGATGGTTTTTCACCCACAGGTTCTTATGCTGGACATATAAGAGGAGCACTACTGTTAGAAAAAACTCTAGAGAGCTTGGTTTAAGGTGCTTGTCTTGTGGTAACTCATATGGCAGAGGCAGAAGTAGGATATGGTTGTCTGAGGCAAATTTACCTTAGCATAAAAACTACTTTAGTAATTCATGGTTATTTTTTGCCTTATGTACAACCTATAAAACCCGCAATAAAATAAGTCCAGTAGGCAACTTCTTTCTCCAATTTGGTACATCTCCAGAACATGGCCCATCTTTGTACTGACTCACTCATGCAAAGTGGTCTTGTGAGTGCAAAACCAGACTGTGACACTAACTTGGAAAACAATAATGCATATGCACAGTTAGCCAAACTGACTTGTCATAACCAGTATTAATTCCAGTGTTGCATAGTTGGCCAAAGTTTGACTTTGCAATAGAGAGATTCACTTAATATTAGTTTTAGTGTATTATTTCTGAGGAATTCTTTAAATTAAAATAAAAATCATAGTATTTTTTATATTCCCAGATAATTTCTACCAACCATGACCTAAAGATTATTCCACAGTTCTCTGACCAGAGAGCAACAATAGGTTTGTTTTGTTTCAAACCTAAAAAATAACTAAAATAAAGAAATGTGTGTGTGTGCCCTTCTAAATTACTTGTTAAGGCTCAGCTATGAGTGATTTATTTCTCTGTGGACTCTATTAAGCACACATCTGCCTCTCCATTTCACTCCCAGCCTTGTTCTCTTTTGGACTGTTTCCACAGTCCTATCTTCTTTCCTCTTTCTTTACTGATATTCTCATCCTCTGGTCCTTGTTCCCTCAGACACCAGAGCCATAGGACTAATCAGAAATTTTTTTCTTAATTTCCCTGCCCGCTTTGTATTGTCAGACTCCAGGGAAACTGTCCCAGTGACTGCAAGCTGAATTTATTATAGCTGTAGATAGTAACTGTCCAAAACCAGCACTACCATCTGTCTTACACTTGAAATAAGTCAGTTACCTATTAAAAAGGTGCATCTCATCAGAAGCATTCACATTTCTGTGTTCTTTGTTTGGCTGTTTTATTTGGTTGGTGTTTCATAAGTACCATGCTATAATTTGTCTTGTAGAGGCTGCCTACACACTCCTGCTATACGATGAGCTGTTGGAGTGGTCTGATCGGCCGCTGCGAGAGTTTCTCACCTACCCCATGCAAACAGAGTGGCAACGTAAAGAGTGTCTCCACCTGACCATCATTCAGAACTTTGATAGGGGAAAGGTAAAATAATCCTATTTTACTGAGGGGATCTGGAAAGGATAGTTTATTCATTTTAGGACGTTACTGCCAGGGTTGCAGTCTTTTCCCATATAGAGGGGAAGTGTTTGTCATTGCCTGATTAAGCAGTTACTTAGCGACACAGTAGGTTTCTCCTAATCCTGTGTTTGTATCCTAGAAATCCCACACATACATGTGAGAATAATTTGCACTTGTGTAGCAATTTGCTTTGTAACTGTCAAAGTACTTTATAAAATATAGTATATTTTCTCCCCATTTTAAAGGTGGGGAAAATAAAAGAAGAAAGCTGATGAAATTCACTTAGTGACCAAGTGAGAAAAAAAAAACAGATTATAAGTACTATTTTTACACCTTCCAAATTATATTGTATCTTTTAGAATAACAGTCGCAGAATCTCTAAAATGGAACAGGGTTTAGGGATCACGGTTCATTGTCGTCATTGAGAATGCTTGTTCTGAATTAAGCAAGAGTAATTACCCTGTAGTCTAAATTTTATGTACACTTTGCGTGATGATTTGTCTTGCTGATAAACAAGCAATCATTTGTCTCGCTGATAGGCAAGCATTGCAATTTTGTGTAGATGGTGTAATATCCATGTAAGCCTTGTAAATGTAATCAAACTGATGTGGATCATTATTCCTTTTTTTTTTTTTCCCAAAAATTCTATAATCAGCTTATAGAGTTTAATTTTTATGGTGCAATAAATATATTCTGATCTACAAAAATTAAGGAGGATGTGTTAAGAATACAATTTTAAAATCTAAAAATCATACGATTGAGTGAACCTCAGATGCAGTATCAAAAAAGATATCACTCTTGCAATGATTTTTATCTTATGATAGTTCTGTGAGAATAACTTATTAAGTAGGTCTCTAAATATATTCTTGATTCTTCAAAGAATTCATCAGTATTACTGAGCAGCTCTCAGTATGTCTAGTGAACAATATGTCCAGGTATTTTCACTTACTGGAAGTATGAGTTACTACAGAAAGAGCAGACTACTAATAAATCATGAATTGTCAAACACTTGCTTTGAAATCACTAAACATCTTCTACCTGCTTGCAGTGTTGGGAAAATGGCATTATCTTATGCAGGAAAATTGCAGAACAGTATGAGAGCTACTATGACTACAGAAACCTCAGCAAGATGAGGGTAATGTATCTGAGTACTTTTCATGAATCAGAGCTCAAGAGCTTTGGAATTTGGGGTATAAAATATTACTTAGAAAATTAAATTTGCCATGGAATTGTGCTTATGTTTGGTTTGCAAACCTTTGGTTTTTAGCTTTTGTCTTTTTTCTGCAATAAAGATTATAAAAAAGGAGTGTGAGCTTTTTTAATTAAATGGGAAAATAGATGCCCTTGTAATGTTTGTACCTGTACAGCACCTCTTTTATGCACATGATTATGAGGGAAAAATATATTACAAATTCACTTTCAGTGATTTACTATGGCTTATCCAGGTAATGTTCTCCATGCATTTCTTCACTAGGATCAGCAATGTATCTGTGCAGTTTTAATTGCCAGGGAACAGCTTGCAACAAACAGCATATACCTTTGCAAGTTTTTTTTTAATTACTTAAAAATATGGTCTGTTTAATATCATATAGCCAAGACGAATCTTCCCTGGCACAGTCTTCCTGCTTTCTCTTTCATTTTTCTTAGAGCACTAAGCATTGTTTCTTTCTTCATTCTTTCTGATACTGTATTTTAAAGATTATTCAGTCTTTGCCTTTCTTGTTTGCTTCTGATGGATTCAACTTTATATTACAGCTTCCTTTTTAAATTTTCTGTATGTGTAGGACTGACTGAAGTATACTTAATCCAGAGCTGCTTAACAGCATCATGCAAAATTCTCAACACAGAACCACGTACCAGTATCCTTGTGATCTGCCTGTTCCATATCAATCTAGATATCCCAGTGGCAGAATCCTAGAAGCAAAAGCCAGACTATCATCATGTGAATAAAATGATTAGTTAACGCATGTTTAATTAATTGTACTTAATGTGGGGTTTATTTGAATTGTGAAATATCATTCTACTATATCTGTGCCACCTGTGTTAATCCAAAAATGGAGGTGTGGGGATTTCTCTTGGAAATATAACTTGGCAGCTATTGATATATACATGTTAAATAGCTGCCTGCATTACCTAAAATCGGTCTAATATTGTTGGTTACGTTTTTTCCCACAGTATTAAAAACTTAAGAACAGAGAATGCTTTTCTGTAATATCATTAGAAAAAAAGAGGGCTTTGGCATTAAAATCACTTTGTTTCAGTGTTTTGAGTGAAATAAATGCAAGATGTATTGATCAAAAATTATGTTAATTGCTATTGTGAGATTTTTAAAGGAACCCACATTTGGTGCTTAAATCATTGGAATCTGGTTTGATTTGGACACAACTCTTTTGAATATGGAAAATGGTCTTTCCTGACTAAACTGACCCTGTAACTGCCATGTGCTTGAATGATTATGAGATCACTGGGTAATATGTTTCAAACTGCATTTCTGTTACTTTCATTTTTCTTTAAAGATCTATGCAGGTTGTTATTAATCTAATATTTTACCCCTTTAACATAGGAACTCTATATTTAAAAGCATTTTTTTTAATTCTTGAGAACGTTCAGGTTGCTAATAGGTGTAATTATTTAATCTGATGCATTCATAGACTTCTGTGCTTCTTGCTGCTCAGAGATGCACTGGGGTACCCCAGAGCAGTGTACTGAAAGCCCCTCTCTTTAGTGATAGCTTAAGTTAAAAATATGTTTTCAAAAAAGACTAATTACATTTCTTATCAATCTCACCCAGATGATGGAAGCATCTTTGTATGATAAAATAATGGATCAACAGCGTTTGGAGCCTGAATTTTTCAGAGTTGGATTCTATGGGAAAAAGTTCCCATTCTTCTTGAGAGTAAGTCAATTGAAAATGAACAGAATGGAGTAATTCTGGAATTTATGCTGTCATTCATAATCACTTTTTTCTATGTGAGAATTTGATCATACCATATACAAGTTCTTATCCTGTGAGAAAGAGGGAATTCTTTGTGGCAATTATAAAATAACCTCATGTTTTCAGGGTTAAGGAAAGGTCTTGTCTAATGGAATAACTAATGCTAGGCTTCCAGAATCCCACATAAGCTAAATTACCATGTTTATGTTGTAAACCATGCACCTATACTATTCCATCGACCAACATCTTCTTTCCATGGTAGTTTGTTGCCTTTAACCTGTTCGGTCTCTGCTGGCAGCTATTCAGAAAGTGCTCTCAGAAGAGGTATCCCTTGGCAGTGGGGCAGTCAGTAATTTAGCATTTAAGTAATTACATTCCCAAGTTCCATTTTTATTGAAATTACTTAGAAATTCAACATGCCGAGTTTCATTAATTATCAATGTACTAAAGCTGACAAGATACATTAAGTTACTCTTGAACATTAATCTTGGATCCTGAAGTGCCCTTGAAAATGTTAGTTGTCTTTATACTGTTCCCCTTTTCCACAGTCTGCAGTGGTTTAGCTGCATTGACTGTCACCTTGGAAAGAGAACAGAATCCAGCCTATTCGTGGAACCGCTGCAACCATAATCCAAGCTCCTCTTCCTATGGTAATACAAATAAGTGATGGAGAAACCTCCTCTGTGTGGTGGAGGCCTAAAAAGTCTGATTTTTCTTTGACTTTGTGGTGGGGGAAATGACAAATTCCAAATGGTAGCATGAAAATCTTCTCTTCAAAAGTGGTACACAAAAGCAGTCTGATAGGTACATAGTTTTTGATATTACCTAGTAGTCATCTGAATAGAATATCTGTATAAACCAATTTAAAAATGTTAATTGGAAAGGATTTAATGCTTAGATTACTAAACATCAGCTGATGAAGTAAAACTACTGAAATAAGTTGCACAATAGCACAGTACTTTGAGACTTGTAGGTCTTTCACTGGTTATGCATCTGCCCAGGAAGTATTTATGCCTTTTCCAAGTTAAATGTACATAGCACAGAGTTATGCTCACAGCACCAACAAGGAATACCTCAAAACTTAGTATGTTTGATTTAGGTTTTTTCTGGCAAAGCAGTTTCTAATCTGACTGTCTTTGCTATAGAATGAATAAAGAATATAGCTTCAAAATAAAGCTTTCACATTTTAATTTGTAGTTGCACAGTAATACTATTGCAGTTGATTTCTTTTAGTAATTCCCATGAAAGTCCAGGCTGTCAGAATTCAGTGCTTTATGTCTGTGTTATTGACATAAGGACAACTGTTTCTATCTAAACCTGCTTCAAGAGGGATAAATTAGTAATGACTTTTTAAAATTTTCTAATATAGATTTTAAAATGAAATTCATTTACCAGTGTTTTTAGAAAAATGGTTAAGATATTTCCTTATTTTGAACATGTGTGCAAGCCGAATCAAACCAAAAAGTGCTGTTCACAGCTCCAGGAAGTCCTCAGGCACCATGGTCAGTGAATAGTTCCAACAGGTACTCCAAATCCAGGCATCTCATGTTTAATGTAGGATGTGTGTTGTATCTGTATTTTTGTTGCATAGTCACAAGAAAATAATGGTGCAGCTTCATAGTGGGCATTTTTATTAAAGCTTTAAATATAACCATTCCAGACTTTGTAATAAAACATACCTTTTATGGTAAAATTTCCTTCTTCTAAGTAACCTCTTTCTCAAGATTCCTTATTTTTATTCTTGCCTTTTGTTTTTTCTACTTTCCTTCTTTAAATGATGTAAAAATTGCACAGGAAGTCTATATTTAAGAGTGTGTGTTTGGATCTATCTAATGATACCCAATTATTTTCACGTAACTTGCTCTTGTGTTTTTTTTTTTTTCTTCTTTTGCTCAGAATAAGGAATTTGTTTGCCGAGGACATGACTATGAAAGGCTGGAGGCCTTCCAGCAGCGAATGTTGAATGAGTTCCCACATGCCATTGCTATGCAACATGCTAATCAGCCAGATGAGACCATTTTTCAGGCAGAAGCACAGTGTATCCACATAATCACAAACCTATACGCTGCAGTTACATATTTCATGCTTTTAAAAAATGTAGGTACACGTATAACCAATTCCAATCACAATGTGCCTCCACTGAAATAAATGGTAGGTGAGAATTCCCATGCAATTTGTCCCAGTCACTATTATGTTTGGAATTTTTTTTGTATAATTGTTGGTTTTATTTAAAAATTCCTTGACATGTTATTAAAATTCTTACTTTAGCCAAAAATACTTGTAGAACTATCACCACTGTGATAATGGTATATCAGTTCAAGTTAGAGTAATTCACATTCTTGTAGTACAACATGTCACCATTGCATGGCATATTGTGTGTAAGAATATATTTAATTAAACCCTTTACTCCATGTACTATTCTGTAACTCTATTTCAAAAATAAAGAGAAAGTTTCAACAAAACAGCACAAAGACATCCCAAATCATCAAAAAATGTCCTAGGTTGCTTTCCAAAGCCATTAATAATCATGATACACACTTTTTAAAGAGTTTTTCTTCTGTCATGCTTCAGGAGTCAGTATGCTTTGCTAATCTGAATGACATGGAGATAGCCTTGACTCTTTCCATACAGATTTGCAGATTTATGCAGTGACACCAATTCCAGAAAACCAGGAAGTCCTGCAGAGAGACGGTATTCCCAACAACATCAAGAGCTTTTACAAAGTAAATCACATCTGGAGATTCCGATATGACAGGCCATTTCACAAAGGGACCAAGGACAAGGAAAATGAATTCAAGGTAAGGTACCATGCACTCTCCCAAGCTACTGGACCTTTGGATTTCTTTGTAACATCAATGATAGTTGTGTTATTCAACCATGTGTGGTATAACAAATTCTCTAGAGGAGACAGTAGCTCAGGTTTGACTATTTCACTTCTCATTTTAATTAAAATAATGTGAAAAACATATGGTAGATTGGAAGGTCTTGTTGTATATTGAAATAGGATAGAAAAATTGCCCATTTGTTTTTCCATCAGTGGTATATAGAAGGCAGAACTGGAGACAGCAGAGTAGCCTCCAGAGACATTTTTAAGGCAAATGGGAAAACACTGTTAAGTAGATAATCTGGGGTATGAAAGGATTGCCAAAAGTTTTCTTTCTCTAAAGCAAGAGAGAGACAGTTTTGATGAACTGCAACATAATGTTCTGTTCCTATTAAGACAAAAAACTACCTATGAATTTAGAGATTATCTCAGGGAAGAGCAGTAGTTCCTCCCGTAATATGTAAATGACTTCCGTTCCTCCTAATAAAAATGTCACACTGAAAATTCATCTTACATTCTTCTGGTGTTATTTTATTTCTGACCCAACAGAAACACATTCTGGTGCAGAATATAGTCTAGTATTCAGACACAGAGAGAGAATTATCCTGTAATAATTTAGTTACACAGTTAGAGGAAAGAACTGTGAGGATAATAAATCAGCTAAATTGAGTCATTGTTGTCCTCTAATAAAAGCTTAGGGCTCAATTTTAATTGTACAGCTTATATTTTGTGTAAGCACTATCCTATATGTTGACTTGTCGTTTTACAAACCTCTTGCATAAAATGTTTAACAGTAGTATATTCGAGTATCTCATCAGCTGTACATTGCAGAATCTCAAGTAGGACTTCACAGAGGAGAGCTGGTCACTTTGTGATCTGTAAGTTGTTCTGCTCCTGAACTCTTCCTCTTCTCAGATGTTACCTCAGAAAGAAAATATTAAAATGCTAATTTAGTTGTGAGTGACCTTTGGACATTAGAGGACCACATATAACATAGAATAATACCATGTTTAAGAGCAAAGAATCAGCAGAAATTACTGCTTAGTAGTAGAAAGTAAGGAGAAAAGTGAATGTCAGGGATAGACATTTCAGTAGAAAATTGGACGTTAATACTTTTTGTTTAACGTATACTGTTATTTAAATGAAGATATTCATACCAAAAAGTGGGAATGATTAAGAAAAACATAGAGGCAAGTTATGGAAATAAACTGATTTTGTCTATTATAGAGTCTGTGGGTGGAGAGAACCACACTGATCTTGGTGCAGAGTTTACCTGGGATATCTCGTTGGTTTGAAGTGGAAAAACGTGAAGTAGTGAGTATAAGACCATTGGCAATACATAATATGGATTGGTTTACTTCCTTAATCATATGCCATTTGATGAACTACTTTAAGATTTGTTACCCGTATCTCATTTCCTTGAGCAAAAATTTCTAGCCGGCTACAACAAAATTATTTACAAAGTATTTTGAGTTGTCTGGTTTCTCTTATCTTGAAAACTATTATTAAGAACCACACTTACGATTCACTTAAACAGCTGAGGAAAAAAGTTGGGAACAATAATGGGCAAAGGCAACTCCTAATGTCAAAAAACTTACTTTCTTAAAACTCAGCCTGATGTAACATCTAATACTTAGAATATCTATATCTTAACAGATCTTTCCATATTCTTAAAAAGTAAACATTCTCCAAGTTCCTGTACCATAATAAAGGCCATGTGCCTGCCTAGAACTCTGTTGAAATCCCCAGTTCTCAGCATGGGAAGGAAAGCATGCCTACGCATAACCTGTAGGAACAGGGTCTTATGTAGCAATCTGTTACCAACACATTGTAATTTCTTCTTCTTTCTTGTTATTATATTTCTTAAAAAATCCTCCAATACATTTCAGATATATTTGGAGAAGTGCTCCTTCTATAACAATCTCTAAATAATTGGTCATTTGTTGAGTAGAGGAGTATAACAGCTGCAACTATTTTCCTTCCTGTCAAAGCCAGTCTTAAAACAGTCCCATTAAATATAGGGATGCAATTGTACAACTGTTTTTCTCTACAACTATTGTGTTTTTCTTTTAAAATAGGAACTAAATGCCATTTGTTCACCATCCTGGTAATCTCCTGTAGAAAACCAAAAATGAAATTCAATTATAATCGAAAAATCATGTGACATGGGAAATTTTGTTAGTTGACTTCTACTAAGCACTTACTAGGTTAATATGACCCCCAATATAAAGATTCTTGGTTTACTATCATGCTACCATTATAGTCACTATTTCTGAAAGTTAACCATAATATTTTTTCTTGGGCATGTACTAAATCATGACTTAGATTTGTGCTTGTATAATTTGGTAAATTATAGCAACTGCAGGCCTGTACTTTGCTGGTTGCAGTTGAATGCTACTTGTGAGAAAAGCACATTGCACTCAAGGACTGCCTTTGACTATATCTTGATTGTCATCGTAGCTCAAAGCTTACATTCAAACTCCTCAGCCATAATGTCTTCTTGTTGACTTCACTTTGGGTGGGGAAACTAGCTCACTCATACCTAAGCTCTGCTCTGTGCCCTTAACCATGGTGAAGCTCTCTCTGACCTCAAGTCTGACTTAGGTGAAGTTACTAAGGATAGTTTAGCCCTGAATTCCAAGAGTTTCACCACAGGCTGAAGTGTTTTGCTGAGTAATCTCTCAAGGTCAGATAATGGATCTGCAGGAGAGGGACAGTTGTTTATTTTGATCCTTGATTACCTTATAAAATTAATTCTTTTTATGCCCAGAGAGTGTAGCCCAACTGAGAAGAAATTTTTCTGCCCTGATACTCTAGAACAGAGAATAACATTGTTTCCTTTCAAGAAATAAAAAATTACCTGTAATATATTTCATCTTTCAACTGAAGATTAAGTATGTTTGCCATGTTCCTCACTCCCCTTTCAGGTGGAAATGAGTCCCCTTGAGAATGCGATTGAAGTCCTAGAAAATAAGAACCAGCAGCTGAGAACATTGATTAGTCAGTGTCAAACTCGACAGATGCAAAATATTAACCCTCTCACAATGTGTCTAAATGGGGTCATTGATGCAGCAGTTAATGGTGGAGTTGCTAGATACCAAGAGGTAAGCAATTTACTTTCTGTTTATTAAAAAAATCTATCATAAGACAGTTTCTTACTTTTTTTTTTCCTCTGTACAGATGTAGCTCCTCTGTATGAGTTGAGGACAGAAACTATTATAGCAATAATAATTTTAGTTATTATTGTTCTCTAAGTTTTTAAGGAAAGCTATTTTCAGAAAAATCTAGTAATAAATAATACATATAATTAAGAAATGTCTAGCACTGGATTTTTTCCCAGAAGTTGTTCCTCATTATTATAATCTCTGACCCACCTTAGGAGAACCTTAAATGTTTGGGATGCTGTATTTCTACAAAGTTCTATGCAATTCTGAAACCTCAGTTAAAAGAAAGTAAAGATTTTGCAGCCCAGCTTGCTCCTCCTCTTTCCCCTAATAGTCTTATAAAATACTTGAGTCCGCTGGTTGTTCCTTTTCCATTGGAAATGAAAAGTTGAATAATATTCTGAACACTTGTCTCAAAGCCTGCAAGATTTTGTGTTCACTCAACAGTGTCAAATTGGATAAAACTTCATCTAGATTAAACTAAATTAAACAAGAAATTGAGTCCACTATAGTGTTAGAATCTGTCATCAAAACTGCAATGTTATGAAAATTGTGAGACTAAAGCAGAGCAGTACCACATTTGATGTTTACCAGCTGCCTTTAAATAACAGCAACAACACAACTGTTTAGCGTAGTAAAGCACCATAAAGGGAGTCCCTTGGGAAATACAATCATGTCAGAACTGTCTGGTTTGAATTAGCAGTGCCAGAGCTAGCTCAGTGTCTTTGCCTAGCTTTCTGTTCTTCATGAGCATATTGAAGGTTCTGGTTTGCTCCTTTCTTAGCATTGTTCTTAGCTGCAATTCTTGATCTCCTAAACAGTCTTCATATTTCAATTCTCTCCTGCCCCCTCCCTCTTGCTATATATCTAAAATAGGGCTTTTCAACAATTGTGTTGTAAAGACTAAAAATTATAGAGATAATTGTGAGATTTGTTTGAGTATTTTTTCTCTTTCACCCTCATTCTCTTTGCGTGTCCCTTTTTCAGTGTTTATGTATCTTCCTGCTGTTTTGCTATGTCTTCTCTTCTATATTCTTTTCCTCTCCTCTGTAAATGCTTTTCTCTGCCTGTTTCACTTGCTTTTGCCTTCTGCCCTATATAAGCTCAAAACTCAGTCAGTCTTGAGGTAAGCATGACCATGTCTTTACAGATATCTTCCTTCTCTTCAGGCAGCTTCCAAACTTTTAAGTGTTAATACCCAGCAAATAATGTCCTTTGGCCTGCTGCTGCCTCCTTGATTATTCCTGATGGGATAAAAAGTGTCTATCTCTAATTTTTCAGCACTTTGGCTAATATTGCAGGTGTTAAAGCTACACTTTTCATTGGTTTCAATACAGGAACAAATTCCAGGAAAATCTACAAAAGTAATAATTATTATGCAGCACCTTCATGTGTGCTAATAAATGACTGTAGACTGAAACACTGATTTTAATTTTTCTTTATGCTGCTAGGAAAGCATGAAGAGTGTGTCTTGTGCCCACTAACATCTCTCAAACTGTGCTTTGTACTCTAACTTATATTTCTTTTAGCTCCTTTGCATGTGCTAGAAGAGTAGAAGTACTTTTATAATTATTGGAAGCTACTGGTCCCAAGAATGTTCTTGGATTTAGTCAAATTCTGATTTATTTTTTTTTAAAAGAACTGATGATTTTGTTTGAAGTTAGATTATTACATCTTTGACTCATATTACAGTTCTGTACAAGTCTGAGCCCAAAACCACTAGGACACCACCTGCTTGGTACTGAAAGAACATTAAGCTTGTAGCTGACAGGAAAAAAAAACCATCAGCTGGCAGAAGTTTGGGATTTGGGATTTTAGGAAGTATCAGAGGGCTCCTTTAACAACTTAAACATGAATTATTATAATTCTGTTCATCTGCACTGAAAGAGCCATGTGAAATAAATCTTCATTACAGTATCAGTATTCATTTTCTAGATAGGTCTCAGCACTTCCTTGTTATGGGTTGTCACAGCATGAAATTTTGGAACTGAATCAGAAAAGGGGTACGCTTATTTCTAACTTCACTCTGCCCATATTTGCAAATAATTCTGCATAGCAAGATTTTAGCAGCTAAAGTTGGATGGAGAACCTTGCAAAAAGCATATGAGGGAAATGTAAAGACAGGTGAAAAAAGAAAAACACAGCACAGAGCAGCCACTATTATCCTCTTAACTCTATGGATAGGAAACCATGAGTGTGTTTAGGTGCTCCTACAGACAACTCTTGTGACAAATGCATCTTTTAGAAGGTCCAGAAATCTCTCAAATGAGCAGCTGTGCATTTTCTTACAGGGCAGTGTCGAGAACTGTTGTAAACTCAATATAATCCCCTTGGAGGGTAGGATATTTGCCATGTAAAGAAAGATGTGATTGTGAACATACAGCGGAATGCTATGTTCAGGCAATTGCTGGTGGGTAAAATGACTTTGGGGTACCTAGCTGGTATAATTTGAGCACTGGAGGTGGGTTGGAAAGTCATGTAAGCTCATGAACACACTTGGATGTTGGTCATATGCTCTGAAGTGAAATTTGTGGCTTTTTGACATCAATGACAAGAACTGTGAGTTCTTGAAAACATTTTTTTTTTTCTGAAGATGTCATCTAGAAACTTATTTAAAAACCCTAAGTGATGTGGCTTTACTCATATTAAGTTACTTTGTGGTTTTATTCTGCTTAGGCATTCTTTGTCAAAGAATACATCTTGAACCATCCAGAGGATGGAGAGAAGATCACACGCTTGAGAGAACTAATGCTTGAGCAGGTAAAGTGGGGAAAAGACTGAGTAGGTGGCCTACTCAGCTGCTCTAGCTGAAAGTGTCCCAAAATAAAATACAACATTTCAGAGGTTAATGATTGCCAAGTGGTCTCCAGTATCTTCTGAATTAGATTCCAAGTAGACAGTAACTTCCTATACCAGCAGGTTTCTGGGTCGTGTTAATATTTTTTTCTCTAGTTCTTTTCATCATCTTAATCACTTCATTCTAAATTAAAGGTTGAACAAGGGGCAAAGTTTTGTCTTGTGATGTTCATATGTGTAACATATCTTACCACTACTACAGAGTAAACATTATGTCATTGAAACATTTGATGGCTTCAGCAAATATTTGTATGATGTATTTTACCAATACTACAGAACAAATATTTTCGCTTCAAGGTTTAGCATAAGAGCAAACTAACATGAAAAGTGTTATTACACCAAGTGATTAAACAGGTGAGTCTTCTATGTGTTACATGTTTTTGTATTACTTCTTCATTTATTTATAAGACAATGACCTACCAGCCTCAAATATGAGGTGTGTCCATTTGGAAATGCACAAAAAAATTGCTTTGATCAAGTGCTCTTACTTAGTATTTCAGCTTTTATTTTGGCTTTTTTAACTGACATTTACCTATCTTTGTTCTATGCAATGTGTTGTAATTTCAAACTTTATTGCTAGCTTGGAATAAAGAGGTCAAGAGTATTGGAATTCGGCAAGATGGAGATTGCATTTTTCATTAGCGTTGTGCTAATGTTTGGTCAGATCAGCCGAAGCACATATCCTCAGACAGTATAAATCCAAATAGGCTCACTGAGCTCACTTTAATTTCATTTGGATAATATATAGTAATTTACATTGCAGTTTTGGTTTTTCAAACTGTAGTTAATCTCAGTAACCCTTACAATTTAAAACTGGAGTGAATAACTTGCTATGATAAAACATGATAGCAGTTAAACCCTGTCTGGCAGCTACAGATGGTTTAGCAGAAGACAGGGAGCATTCAGAAGGGCTGGGATGGCTCTGTGTGCAGATGAATGGATGTGCTGCAGGCTGACCTTGGGTCAATGATGCTGTACAGCTGTGTGCCCACTCGCAGCCTGCCTGAAAACGTCAGCCAGTAGCTCCCATCCAAAGATATTACAGCATAGTGTAGGTATTTTGTTTTTCAATTTGAGTTTATCTGATGTGTCATGTAACCAAGTCACTATTTTAAACGCCTGTGACCAAATTCAAGCAAGATTAGCTTTAGCAATGTTATTCTGAAACCTGTCATGCTTGTGTCAAGAATATACGTAAAGCCACCACTTTCAGAGGTCTCTGGGGAGCTGGAATAGGATAGGGAACCATGGACATCATTGAAAATATATTAGGAGGTCTCTGGTGGATGTGGTCATTGCTGTTGTATCCTGCTTTTTATAACTGTTCTTGTGGAAAATGGCTTTTATTTAGGATTTAGATCTGCTCCTTTATAAAATTGCCATTTAGCCAGCTTTTCACTAAGTTATCAATAATGGGTTTTATATTAGAGTTCAATTTGCAGAGGACAGATCTTTGGGAAAGTTGAACAGTAAAATGGGAAGAGGCATAAATCTTCTTGTGTATTGATTGGTTGGTCTTAGGCCCTGTTTGGTTACAGGTCTGCCAGGGATTTAGATAGATGCTTTTAATACAACATGCATTTTGTTTTTTGTTTTTGATCAGTATCTTAATTGATGAGGAAAGCTTAAAGAAAATGCATCCAAAATATTCTTCCTCTCCTTCCTTCCGTCTTTTCTGTAGGCCCAGATTCTAGAATTTGGCTTGGCAGTGCATGAGAAGGTGGTGCCACAGGACATGAGGCCGTTGCACAAAAAGCTGGTGGATCAGTTCTTTGTGATGAAGTCAAGTTTGGGAATACAGGTAGGTAAGCAGGTGCATGGGTAAACCAGGAGACAGTTTTGCTGCAGTAAGGGTTGTTTAGATTTCCTAAGCAACAAATAGTGACATCTTTTGGTTATTTGTCCACATTACATCTAGCATTCTTATAGTACCACAAAGGGGAGAGAAAGGTAACAAACTCTCCCTACAGTTCCGAGATCAATAGTCACATTTTACTAATGGGAATATATCATCAGCAAAAAGTTAAAATATTTTTCTTAGTAATGATGAAGCTGATCCTAATGCAGCTATGACTAGTCAAATGGCTATATATATATCTATCTATCTATCTATATATCTATATCTTACTGGTATTAGGTTCATGTTAATCTTTTTACAAATTGCCAGGAATTTTCTGCCTGTGTACAAGCGAGCCCGGTTCATTTCCCAAATGGAAGTCCTCGTGTATGCCGAAATTCCATACCTATTTCTATGAGCCCTGATGGTGCCAGGGTAATACCACGACGCAGGTAAGTTAAAATCCTAGAAATTAATAGATTTTGTTACTCACGGACCCATAAAAGGCTTCTATTGTGTGTATGCTTCCTTGCATGGTCTGCATGAAGTATCTTCAGTCATGAACAGCTGGTATATATAGTCTCTCCTTCTCTACTTTCCCCCCCACCCAATAAATCCAAATTAAACTGTAGAGATTAATAAATATGTGCTGTTTTCACATTAAAAATATGATTGGCATCTGCAGTTAACCATTTTGTATTTTATTACTCTTATTATAGTCCCTTGAGTTACCCAGCTGTCAATAGGTATTCATCCTCATCACTGTCATCTCAAGCTTCTGCTGAAGTCAGCAATATCACTGGGCAGTCGGAAAGCTCTGATGAAGTTTTTAACATGCAGGTACACATTTTTGTTATACTTCAAACTGAACATAATTTTTTTTATGAGGTTATTTACTAAATGCTTGTTATTTTGTTCAGAAATCTCAAAGTTAATGCTGATACTTCTTTATAGAAAAGTCTTTCAATGGACTGTTAATATCCTTAATTTAGAAAGAACATTTTTTTATGTAATTGCTTCTTCTTTTTTAACTTGGAGCATGGATTTTTTTATGAAAGTAAAAAGCAGCAATGCACTATTATGCAAAGTCATCTGACCTTACATAGGCTTTTCTGTCTAGTCGACACAGTTACGATGTAAATATTTTAGTATATTAGTTACACTTCTGTTTATTTGATATTTTACTACATCTTTGTAAGTTACATTAATGCTCTTTATACTGGTTTGCTATTTTGAAATACTGAGACACTAGTTAACAAATTATAAGTTCTTTGTTCTAATGAAAAGTATAATTTTTTGTTTGCCAAACCAGTAAGTGTAATGTGACATAACAACAGCATCTCTTCTATATGTAGCCTAGTCCCTCTACCTCAAGCCTGAGTTCTGCTCATTCTGCTTCTCCTAATGTGACGAGTTCGGCTCCATCCAGTGCCAGAGGTCAGTGCTTATCTCCTGTGGTAAACCATGTTAAATGATTCTTGATACATTACACAGCTGAATATCTGCATGCTGTCACTGGTCAGATGTCAAAATTTAGTCAGTTGTTTAAGGAATATGAATTATTGGGGACAGAGGATTTCTTTGTCATAAACATGGACTTGAAATGTTTGAGTTTCACTGAATGAATTTAATCACTTGACATATTTATATTCTAGCCTCTCCTCTGTTGTCTGACAAACATAAGCATTGCCGAGAAAACTCTTGCCTGTCTCCCAGAGAAAGGCCCTGCAGTGCCATCTACCCTATTCCTTTGGAAACTTCACAGGTAGGAAGTTTGTTAGGAGTCCTCTGAACACAAGTAGCTAAGATGGTGATAAAGGTGCTTGTTGAACTTTGAGCAGATTCAATGCCTGCTCACTGCTGTTAATTTTCAAGCTGGGTTCTTTTTGTTGTTGTTGTTCTTGTTTTTATAAGAAAATACTCTAAAATATTTTACACGAAGGTGATGTGATCAAGTACCATGTATTCTATTCACATTTCTGCTTGCTGTGTCTAGGTTTAGATCTGGTTGTTTATATTTGCTCACTGCAGTGACAGAGATGCAAGACTTGGCCATGACACAGCCTGCTTGTGTGGAACTGCAGTGTTTGTTCAATCTGGGGAAGAAGAAAGAAAAACTGTTATCACAGCAGTTGTCCCTGTTGACCTCCTCTTTATTTCTTCTGAAATAGCTAATCTTAGCCACTCTGCGATAATAACCCACCACATGTAGCAATTCCTATTTTTCAGTGTAGTTTCAGAAAAGAAAGATAGACCTTTTGTTACTCCAGAGAGAAGAATGAGTTGAGTTCTTACCTTAAAATTACTGTTACATAGGTCTGTACGAAATTCGTATCTTTTGACTTACCTAAAATGCAAAATGAGCTTGGTGAGCTGGCCGACTTTGAATTTTTTTTCATCTTTTCTTCTTAATGGACCTACTTTCCTAAAGTGCTTTCCTTTAACACAGTTGCTGTTTAATCCCAGCCATCACACAATGCACCTCTTGCTGAAGCTGAGAAAGACAAGAACATAAGTACAGTGTGAAAGGCCCTCCTCTCAACACTCGCATTTCCACCATAAGTTTTGCCTCTGATAAAAAAAAATAACTTGGCAGTCCAGGATCCTTTCTTTTAGAAATAATTTGTTGGTTTCTTGTCCCTTGCTTCTTCAGTTATTGAATTAGCTCTTGGCTTAATTTTTTCCTCTTTTCTGTTTAAGTCCTCATGCTGTTACCTGAGGGTTTAAGAGGTAATACTGAAGCTTAGCCAGACTTAAGGACATTTCTTGGGAACTACTTGCTGATGTATCTGCTGGGCACTTTCTCAGTTTCCAACATACAGGAAAGAGCAGATGTTCTTTAAAGCAGTTTTACAGTTTGGTGCAAAGAAAAAAATTATCCCATTTTTGCTCCCAGACTGCAAACTCTTGCTTTGCCAAGTGGAATGCGACTTCTGTCCCACACTGTACCCGTGATTCGATAAGGGAGGCTGAGGAGCTCGTAGGCCCAGTCTCTGCTCTCTCTGAGACTCGCCCAGCAGGAAAATCTCCCAATCTGTCTCTACCCTCAGTGTCCCAAGACAGGGTAAGTAGAAAAACTGACTTGCTTGTGCAGTGAAGTATGTCTCAAAGGTCTGACAGTTTCTTTCTGCCCTCGTAACCATTAATGAGGATGTATCTTTCTGGGGAAGGTGCAGTTTCTTTTTCTGGTGCTCTGTCTCTATCCTGAGCAGTAAAAACGGACTGATGAGAAACAAGATTCTGATTCTCTGCTTTCTGATTAAGAAGGGGAAAAGAAATCCTCAGGACAATTGTAAGGAGATACCTGCAACTCTCATTAGAATCTAAATGCTGAAACTATTCTTTGTTGTTTCTATTTTTATCCTAACACCAGGTAATTTCAACAGTCCTTGTTGGAACTTCACACTAAATTAATGAGGAAGGGACCACCCATTTATGAACATCTTTGTTACAGCTTAATGAATGCAATTTTCACAATAGTTTTTCAGCCGGGAAGGATGAGATACAGAGGCAAATTCCTGCACTTCAAGTCCAAGTCAAGTCTTTTCAGGCCATAGCTACTTCATTTAAGGAAGTTTGATGGACTTATGAAAACAAGACCACAGCAGTACTGCATTCGCTTCCCTCATTGAAATTGATGCTCAAGGTTATCTGTGTTCAGCTGTTTTCAGTTAACATCCATTTGTGCTTGCTTTTTGATCTCTGGCTGAGTGACTGTACAGTGTCTCTCTAACTCTTCCCATATTCTGAAGAGGAATGCCTGCTATCATTGACTGGTCAACAAGCCTCCTCAGTTTTTGCACTATTATTCTTCCTAAGGGAGCTTTTTGGGTTTCACATTTTTGGGGGTTATTTTGTGCGTCATTAAACATCCTGTGATTCCTCTTGTTCTTCCATATGGGTTTACATTTAATTATTTTACTATGTCTTCATTTCTCTGTATCTCATTCAGCTTTGTCTCTTTATCTCCTTCAATTTCAGTTGCTTTTTCAGGCTTTGCTCCTTACCTTCATGACAGAAAATGGACTTCAACACTTGCCCACCAGATCCTAGTGCACTGCAGACTCGCTAGGCAGTGAACATTCAATCCAGACCAGGCAGGAACACATGATGACATTTTTTGTCACGTTAGAGTATACATGTAGTTACACCACCTCAGTTTAACGGTAACTTCAGGAAAACAGCTGTTACCTGTTCCAGTATGACTCTAGCACAGCACAGATAGACAAACCTAGTGTAGCTCAGAGTCTAATAAGGCATTTCCTCTATGTGATGTTTAAAGTCAAGTTAAATTGGCCAAATATTTGTTCATCGCTTTATAACAAAGCTGCAACATGTTAGATCAATGACGATTACTTTGTGGCTGGGTTTGCCATCTTGTGGAACCACAGTGTAGTGCCTCACTGACTGGGCATGGTCTTCTCATATTGCAAGATTCAGGAATAGGATTTGATTTGGATCTCATGGCTTCTCTGATCTTGCTTTAAGGAAAAAAGATTGGGTCGGGGGAAGTAAAGTTCTGATTCTGCAATGAAGTTATTGCAAATCTATCCATGCACTTGTTTAATAATCTACCAAGATACCACTTGAGGAATGAACCTTATTTTTTTTTTTAGGGAGCTGGAAACTGTCAGAACTTAGTACATAATAATTCTCTCTCTGATTCCAGTGTGTTCAGAAAACTAGTCTACTCCCTATTTTATACTCATATTTTTATTAAACTATTTATGTACTAAGGTGATGTTTATCACCACTTCTGATCTGTGTGGGTCAGTAATTATCTTGTGGGGATAATAACACTAAGATATTTGTTTTCATAAAGGCTACTGAAATACAACAGCAGCTATGCATAAACCATGCTGTTCTCAATTTACAGAGAATACTATTTAATCATATTGGAGATGGTGCTTTGCCACGAAGTGATTCCAATGTGCCTGGCTCTGACAAAGGTGAGTGGAAATGCTGTATGATACCAATCTTGGAAGCAATGAAAATGTAATTAATCTGTCATCTTCCTGTGGAATGCTAATTTTTTTGAATGCATACTGTTATCTTCAAGTTTCAAAACATTCTAATTTAACTAAAATTACACTAACACTCTGAAGTTTCAAAACACTTTGCCAGAAAGGAGGCAATATAGTGTTTGTTTGAACGGAGTGTTGCACTCACGGGGGCCCAGAAGTTTGCAGGAAGGGGTGATGGAGCAGTAAGTTGCAGCAGGCTGCGTGAGAACCATTCTTTCTGCTTCTCAAGAGAGATGTGGGGTGATGAACCCTGGAGATTAACTTCTGGAGACTGGGGCAGAGAGAAGCCAAAGAGATGGATAGAGTCCCAGAGTTTGGCATCTGCTGGTCCTCTTTACCAAATACAAGTCACTGTGCTTTTGGTTACACTTTGATGGAAAAAAAATGATCAATTTGTGGTTTGTTGAGGTTTCATTTTCTTATTAATTAGAGTAAATGAGAAACCTATGAATTTCCATAGACAAAATACTGCCTTTCATAATTCTGCACATGGGGAAATTCAATATTGTTGGCACAGTTATTGTGCCAATGATTTCATTGTGCACTCCACATGCATAATATGCTCTATCATTTTGTTATGTGCTGCCCTTTGTTGTGCCCTGAATGAAGGATACAGTAAAACAGCTGTATCGAAAAGAAATATGTTAAGAATCCACTGTAACAAGAACTGACTATCAATCAGATTTTCATCAATAGGAGCTGATTTTTATAAGTATTTTTGTGTCCAAGTTTTTATGAAAGCTGAAGTGTGGAATACTTCACAGGGCTGAAAAAACATATGAAATAATTCAACATGGAAATGCCAAAACTTTTCCACTAGCCTATGCAGCCAAGTAAATTACAGAATTATTAAAATCAAATATTCTCTCCTGGAGACTTTAGCAGTCCAAAGAACTGACTGCTTGGATGACTTATAAGAAAAATTTGACTTGTCAAGAGACTCAGGCACTTGAAGTACCTACATCTGGTGCCAAGTCATTTTTAGTATGAGGGCAAAACCATATTGCTAGGTGACAGCCTACTATAAAAAAGCAAACAATGTATTGCATATTTTGGCAGCAAAGAAGCAAAATGATCCTCTAGAAAGCAGATCATTCTGCCCACTGTTCTCAGGATCAACGAATGTGCAATTATACTGTAACAATATTGTTACAGATACAAAACAAATATTTGTGCTATACTTTTTGCATTAAGTTTGGTATATACTCGTATAATGGGAATGCAGTCCTTCTGAGAGCCCTTTGATGTTCCTGCAATAGCAATAATTGATACCATCAGTATAGCAACAATACTTTGCTTTTTTGCTTCGTCTTTATAAATGAGCAGAGTCCTTGCATGTGGTTTTCTACTCAGAACTATGAAATAAGCAAACAAGATGGAAACTGTCATGGGAAGGCAAGAGGTTTGAGGCTTTGAAGGTGGGAGAGGTTTGGTGGGTTTTTTTCTGGGGAAAAGGAAGATTTGAAGCAGTGTTCTCCCACTTTTTTACAGGACATGTAAGAAAAATCGTGGGATTTAAGTTAGCTTTTGTCCTGTCCATGTTAAATGCTCTCTCTGTCTATCTGACTTCTTTCCAGTATTGGCGGCTCCTTGATAAGATAATCCAGTTACAGAAGCTGTTTCAGACCTTATAGGATCATTCAGTTAAAGTATTTTTGTTACATGTACCAACTCCATGACAACAGCCAATTTTATGTGTGTCACGTTGATAGTCAGTTTACATGATCAAGCAGAGACCCTTGACCATGGACACAAACAGTGTATATAGATTTACTCAGTCCACAATAATGTCTTAATATTTTTTTTCACCAGCCACTTTCATTTCTTCCAATTTTTACTCCCTTTATTTTGTGCCCTTCTTTAAATTATGAATTTGTAGCCTACGCAGGCAACAAAAGACTGTTAAGCATGGAAAGCTTTCTGAGGGAGGTCGATTGGAATTTGGCAAGTTCCTTTCTCTAGTCCCTTCTGTATATAAAATGAGTAAATGGAAACAGTTTATGAATAGTCTGTTCCCCTCTGTCTAGAAACCTTTAAGTAGGAGTCTGGTGCAAAGATAAGCTGATTGTATTAACAGGCTTCAAGCTTATCTCCCTTTGTGGCTGTTTTTGCAGTGCACCAGAGTGCTCTCTCAGCTGCTATTCTTGCTGATGGTCCCAACTGCTATACAGTCATAAACTGACTTGAGGGCCAGATGCATACATCAGGCAACCAGGAGATTGACAGGCATTATTTAAGAGCTTTTCAAATGCTGATGTAATCATAAAAGCTTTTCAGGCATGCTTGTTAAGTTGTTTAATGTTTTCACTCTGTGTAGTTTTACCCTCCTGGATAAAGGCCAGTCAGAGATATGGAAGTGTTGATGCATATGCCAGCTTTTTCGTTCTCTTCCAGCTGTGAACAGCACCCCCAGCAGCTGGAGCCTGGACAGTGGGAAGGAAGCCAGAAACACATCAGAAAGTGGAAAGCTCATATCTCCTCCTGTACCACCAAGACCTGCACAGACTGGTGAGTTAATGGACATTTCAGGCTAAGCTCCAGTAAAATAATGATTTACTTGGGGACTTAGATTCTTTCCACTCTGATTAATATTTAACTTCTTGGGCAGGTTCATTTATTATTTGATTACTTACATAGAAACCTGTAGTACTGCCTCTGCAGGTATTTTCATCTCATTAATGTTCTCTGTAATATTCTGTTTCCAATACTCTGCCCGTTCACTAAATGACTGAGTAGCTTCAGATGGTTCATGCTACTACTAGGGAGGATGATCAAATTTAATCTTTTGATCTTAAGATAATTGGAGGTTAGCTGTCAGAAATTATCATTAATCACAAAAAATCTGACTGGCCAGAAAAAGCACAGCAGTCATGGAAGTACATGAGTTCTGTTACAATAACTAATTTGCCTTTCAAAAGATTAATTTCCATTTAAAGGAAAGGCTCCTTAAGTGATACTATAAATGTAATCATTCTCAAGGGAGTGAAAATGCTTTTTGAGTTTTAGAGTTATGCCTCAAAGTATGTCCAGGCATGTTTACAATATATTTACAGGTAAATATTTTCTAAAAGTACATTATGTATTGTCTTTTTCCTTATTTGACATGCAAATACTTAATATATTTCTTAAGAACAAGAAGAGGAGGGAAAGAGTTGTTATACTGACTTACTTTGAATTCTGTTATTGTTTGATAGGATATAAACCAATTTAGCGAAACAAAATTTGCCAGAGAAGATGGATGCAGAAATTTCTTATACCTCATTAGCTGTACTGCAACATAATCCTGACAACAAAGTAAAAGACACAAAATCTCTAAAACTGTTCGCAGCCATTGGGCAAATACCTGGAGGGAACCAGATATAATGTTTGTGTATCGAATGATCTCCTATCCACTTAAAAAGATTTCTTAGTGAAAATTGTAATTCCGAGAGTGCACTGAAATCTTTCTGACTTTGCAGCATCACCAGCAAGACACATAGCCTCCGTTTCCCCTTCTCCTGCTGGCAGATCACCAATGAAGGTACCATCTTACTGCAGTGAATTGCCTTTGTGGGACAGGTTGTATGTGTTGTGGGGTACATAATATAATCCCAAATAATGTATTTTAAATATGTACATTTTTTTGTTTTATTATCATATGCCTATACAAAAAACATTCACAAGAGTAAGCAGAGAATACACATCTCCTGAGGAGTAGGAAAGTGGCACCCCAAAATGACTCTTTTTCCCCTTGAGGTCCCTAATCACAAGTCCTCAGTCATTCTCCTGTTTGTCATCCCATGAGTCCATAACATTTCCACTTGTGACTGCACAGTGGTTGAGGTTCAACACAGAGCAGTTGTGCTGGCCTCATAGTCCTACTACCATAGTATAGCTGCTGAAGTGAGCACCAATCCAAGGGTTCACATCAGCTGCTTACTAGGAAGCTCTTCAGAACATTAGGGGCTTTGGGGTCTTCAGCATAAGAAGAACATGGACCTGTTGGAGCAAGGCCGGAGAAGGGCCACGAAGATGATTAGAGGGATGGAGCACATCCCCCAGAGGTGCTCTGGGAGGCTCTTAGAGAGTTGGGCTTCTTCAGCCTGGAGAAGAGAAGGCTCCATGGAGACCTTACAGCAGCCTTCCAGTGACTAAAGGGGAGCTACAAGAAATCTGGAGAGGGGCTTTTTCACAAGGGCATGTAGTGACAGGACAAGACGTAATGGCTTTAAACTGAAAGAAGATAGATTAGATATAAGGAAGAAATTTTTTACTGTGAGAGTGGTGAGGCACCTCAGCAAGTTGCCCGAGAAGCAGCCTGGTCTAGTGGAAAGTGTCCCTTCCCATGGGAGGGCAGTTGGAACTGGATGATCTTTAAGGTTTTTTCCAACCCAAACCATTCTATAATTACATCTTGTGCAAAAGGTAAGCAACTTTTTCTTTTTTCCTGGATGGACTCAGTATTGATGATTCTTAGGGATGTCTGAAGCTTGTCCTAACATTTTCTTCTAAAGGCCCACACAGAATTGAAGCATTTTGCAGCCAGAGTCTGGATTGCTACCTGGGGGAGGAATACTGGCCCACAATACTTCTGAGAGATCCTGGATCTCACTTTAAGCATCCATGAATTTCCAGACTGTTTGGTGTCTAGACTGTTACTACTGGTACAAGCAGTCTGCACTGCTGTCAAGAGCCAGGTGCTTGCCCAAGCTCCTAAATTGAACGAAGCAGGGTTTGCACATATATGCTCTTGTTCTGAATGACAAAAGCAAAGGTCCTAAGTCTTATCCATGGTTACTTAATCCAAATGTCAAGAGTTCTTGCAACTTGAACCAATTACATCATTTATTTGAAAACCTTGACCCTGTTCATGTGTGGGGTAGGAGCACAGCTGCAGCTCCCTCACATGCAGAGGAATGGAACCTGAAACAAATAGTTAAACAGACTCGCAATGTCTGAAATGTCTTCAACATGTATTGAGCTTCAAATAAAACTTGCTTTGCTTTTCCCTAGCCATATGCAGGGCTCAGTTTTTAGCCTTTGTTCCAACTGTTATGTGCTGCCAGAGAAGGCCATCTTAGTACAAAACCCACTGATGTAAATGAAGATTTTTTTCCATTGCTTTCAGTGCACAGTGGATCCAGTCCTAGATGGATAACTAAAATTATCTCAACAGCATAAAGTCAGTGCAGCCAGCTCTATACACCCCTTCTCACTCCTTTTCCTCCCCTCCCCACCTTTTGTTGCATGGCTCATACTTTCACCTCAAGCTGAGCAGCTGAGCGCCAACTAGCCTAACAAGAATTGGGTGAGAAATTTGTCTTTATTGTGATTTCTCCATCCCTTCTGTAGCCTGTGCTTGAGGCTGTTAAGTCTAGATTGTCCCGGATGGCTCCAGTCAAAATTGGATAAGTTGCAAAAACTTTTTAGTTGCCAAGTATGGTCTAACCTTTTACAGTTTTCAGTTGAAGCTGCTTCACTAGAATGGAACTGCTCAATGTTTTTGGGTAGGGCTTTACTATACCTGCCTTTTACTCTTTGTCAGCACTGTTGTTGTCACTTGGGTTCTCAGCTCTCTGTCCCTCACCTTTCCCCCCAGACCTTTGAGGCTGCTGGTGCAGCCATTTGCAACCATTGCCCTTCACTGGGGGGATGGGGGGAATTGGAGATGGGGGGAAGGAAGGGTGGAACAACTGTGGTTCAAAATGCCATCTGCAGCAGCAGCAATGCTTCACCTTCTGCCTTCCTGCTGCCGGTGCCTGGATGGGCTGGCGCCCAGCTTGGCATCTGCTCTGCACTTCACATCCAACACTGGTATAATGACATACTCGTAAATGATGCCACGATGTAAATGCACTTTTCATTGCATGACGGTGCACTAAAACTGGGAGGAAAAGCTTCGAAAATGAATTTGGAACTTAATAGACTGAAGTAGGCACAATGGCTGAGATGCATGTCCTGTGCTTTGGCGTTAGGGGGCAGAACACCACTAGGTATCCCAGGCGCCGGGTTCAACATTTCACTGCAAGCTAGGAAAATCCAGTCTTCATTTTAAAGGCTTCCAGATTTTTCCGAGGTATTTTGATAGTAAGATAACATTTAAGCACAGCCTTTTACTCTCACTTACATGAATTACTGGCATGAGCACTGTTTAAGGTGTACCTGGGCACCTGGAAATGAGCTTTTTATTGGTTTCTCACTGGATCTTAATTACAGGGGTACAAAGTGTATGTTTATCCAGCCCCAGAATCCATGTGCTGTATCTCTGCATGTTTTCAATCTGAGCACAGAAATGCTCTCCCTTGTTTACTTCAGGTATTCTTCTGCCCTTTCTTTTGAGCAGGGGTCTGTGCAATCGTTCACACCATCTCCAGTGGAGTATCATTCCTCGGGGCTCATATCCAACTCCCCAGTGCTGTCGGGGAGTTACAGCAGCGGCATCTCTTCGTTGAGCCGATGTAGCACATCAGAGACATCAGGCTTTGAAAGCCAAGGCAGCGAACCAGCAGTGACTGTCTCAAGCTACAGCGTCCCCGAGGAGCCTGTGAGAAAAGAAAGTAAAACCCCGCCGCCTTACAGCGTGTACGAGCGGACTCTGAAGCGCCCTGTTCCTCTACCTCACAGCCTCTCCATCCCGCCTGCCACGGACCCTCCGGCACTGCCGCCCAAGCCGCAGCTGGTCCGGACAAACAACCTGGAAAACAGCAACAGGAGGACTGAGCAGGCTCCCCGGCCCAGGCCTCTGCCCCGCAAAGTCTCTCAGCTATGAGAAGCCACTTTTGTATTTAATTGCAACCAATCCTTTCCCGTTTAAGAAATAATATTTTTTAAAGATGGCAAAATGCATTTAGTTAGGCACTTTAATATTTCGCCCACCTTTTTGTTTGAGTAATTTTGAAATGCTTATTAATATTGTGTTGCACATTTGAAATGAAATTACTAATTTAGGTTGCCAGCTATTATAGGAAGCATGAACAAGAGGATTTTTTTTTTTTTAATTTGGTGGTGAATACTGATAAGTGCTTTTATTTGTACTTTATTTTTATTTAAAGAATTAAGTCTAAAACCCTACAACTCTCATCTGAGTTAGCCGAATGCTTCTTACAAAATGCAGAATATACTGACTGAACCTATACTACTAGAGATAAATGCACACTTTCTAACAAAGTAGTCTGTAGGCTAGGATGTTTCTGCAAGTAGACTGAAAGTTGTTTCTCTTACCCGATGAACAGGTTGGTCATTTCAAATGTCTGTAGAAATATGGAGATACAATGCAAGTTATACTGCAGAGAACTGTTGTAAGAATGTGGTTTGGAATTTCTGAAACACACACTTGGCTTATGCTCTTTTTAAGATGGAAAAATATCTGCATTTCATTCAGCATACAGCACCATTCTGGTGAATCCTGATGAGGTTTGGTGCCATTAGTGTATTATTGTACCTGACACATCCTTTTCTTTTTGAGGTGCAATTTACTTTTATTCTTCCAGTTAATGTTTTGATATTGTTTTGGTTTTGGGTTTTTTTTAAAGCTAGCAGTTTGCTAGTGGAGGCTCTCTGCTGTTTTTTGAAAGTTCACTCTAAAATACAATCTGTGTATGGAACAGGTACAAGTGAATTGTTCATTTAACTTGCATACAAGAATCAGTACTGAGTAGTAACAAAGCAATACTTTAAGCAAACAAATTTTAAGAAATAGAAATATTGATCAATAAGTTGCAAAAGCTAATTGCAAAGGTCATTAATAATTCTGTAAAAACTTAGGAAGAATTCTGAACAGCTCTTTGGATGTGTGCGTACTGATGGAGCCAGGGTTTGGATTTACTTTTTAGCTTGAGTTCATCACCATCATCTTTATTGTAGGAGAATGGTGTTTGGCCTTAGGTTGTATTTTACTGACTGGCTTCTGAAGAGCCGTGGAAAGTTAATGACAAGCCGTAGGAATGTGGAAGGAAAAAAAAAAAAGCACCTTCTGTATGTATTTTTTGTATCCTCTTTCTTTACTGACTGTTTAAATGTGCTTGGGATCAGATGTGTGAACTGCATTTTAAATCATGCTGTTAAAAACATTCTCCCTCTTTTGTTGGGAAGCTCATGTTGATTTTAGCTGTGTTTGATTTGTTGATAGTTTAAATGGAAGAAAGTGACCACTTTTTATATTCTCTCAATTAAATCTTCAGCAGTTACAAGCTGCTGACGGTAGTTATAGAGGTTTTCTATAATAAATGTTCAAGTATTTTTGTACATAATTGGTAAATTTTAATAAGGAGTGTACCATTATGTGAAAAAGAAGCAAACAGTTGTGTATGCAGTAAGATTGTTATAATTATGCCAAATACTTTATGTATGGAAAAAGAATATTTGTAAATATGTGCTTTTAACAATAATTCTGCCATATTGACTTTACAATTTTGAATGTCAGAAAAAATTAATATATGTTAAAATATTTATGTTTTAGTGAAAGTATTCATAACTTGAAAAGGAACATACACATTTTAGCTTTGTATCTTGCTGATTTCAAAGTCTGAAATTCTTTGAACTAGCTCTTGCTTTCTACTATAACATTTTTGTGTCTGTAGCCGCATCATAAAAGGTGTAGAAAGCTCCGTATTTATGCTGTTATAAAGAAGTAATGCCTGAGATTTAAATAAGGTGTCACAAGTAAGATAACAAAGCTGCTTTGATTTTTTTTTTTTTTCCACCCATGTAGTTTAATAGGTTTAGTTGACTAGTGCTTGAGCACAGTATGAATCAGTGTTATTTGCTCCTGAAGCCATCCTTTTTTCTTTCGGGCAGTGAGCAGAGTTGATGACTTTATCATTTGCGTGCATTACTGAAGTCAGCTTTGCAGCAAAATGTTTCTGTTTACGTAGGCACTCATATCTGTTGCTGCATAATGTTAATATGGAATAAAAGGACTTGGTTAGTCTTTACAGTACAACTTGTTTTCTACAGAATGAGAGATTACAATTCAGTTTATCATGGAATTAAAGTTCTGACTCTTTGTCTTGCTAAATCCAGTTTTCTTTCTGTTAAAAATCTCCAGATGGATCTAGTTTTCTCCCTATTTGGATCCATAATTGCTTTGTGAGACAATGTGGGAAGTATTGACCTGCTCTTCTGAACAAGTGAAGAATGTAAAATTTACTAGGAGAGTTCACTGTAAATTAACCTGCATGAGCGCTCTGTTTTTATAGCCATGACATCAGGAATACTGTGAATGATAGCAGATGGTGTAAAATTGACAGAGTACTCTAAAACCGAGCTGACACATTTTCTGCTTAGCCAGTTTTGACAAATTGATTCTGTAGATCAGCTTTTCAACCTGATTACCGATAAAAAAATGTAGTATGAAATTTAGTTATGTATGTTGCAGCACCCAGCGCTTGAAAACCTAAACACCTAATGTAAATAAAGTTCTTGTTTGAATTTTATGTATTACTCATAAATGTAGTCTTATCACTTTCTGGATGACAGTGAGTAATTCAGAAGCTCATATAGGAGGACCTAGGAGAATAAATTGCTGTTACTATCTATAGGTTGAATGTTAGCCAACATAGGCGTAGGTGAGATGATCTTGTATTCAAATGCTGCATTGGAGATGGTGATACCTCTGGGATGCCACAGAAGCAGCTGCTAACTGGGCTGGCTGGCTCTGAAGTGGTACAATTTAGACCAGTTCTCATGATGGGCTAATACCTTTGTTGTGTGAGTGAACTCAGTTATTATGACATCTTGAGTCAGATCATAGCCGAAAGCCTGTATCCTGAAAGACGCACAAAGCTAAAGTTACCCCTTGCTAGTAAAGGTTTTATGGCAGTGCATATGTAGCCGTGTCCACATGGAACAGGGTGTAGCTATGTGTAAACCTTCCCTTCTGTATGAAAGCAAGACTTTTCCCTCCTGCCTAACCACTCTTGTTCACAGACTGTCCAACAGTGCCTGCAAAAAGCACAGTGACTGAGCAAAAAATAGCAATTGCAGGAGTCAATGCCTGAGGTAGAAATGATGAAAAGCATCTTGGTTTGAGTGCAGTTGTGGTCAGTGAGCTATGTGGCAGCACTGTATCAGTAACCCCCGGTGCTGACAGGCACAGCTTTTTGCTCCAGAGCTCTGCTAGTAGCTGGGTTTTCCTACGGCACCGATGATCCAGGTAGACCCTTGACATCTGCTTGATGGAGGGCAAAGCCCCATCTGCTGGAACAGTGTGAAAGGATGTTCAGCACTAGAGCCCCTGCAATTCTGACCGTGAACCAGGTTCTGTAGGAGAAAGACCTTTCCATATGAATTGAATTTGTCTTTATCTTTTCCTTGTCATTTTAATTCAGCTTTTGATGTATATTTCGTATGATAAACTAGGATGATTAGTTACTTTGGATAACATTAGCAAAAGCATCTTGTGATTAAATGGCTACAGTATGCAAGCCTCAGGAATATGAAAGGTTTGGAGCTGCATACCTCATGTGTGCACTAAGCATCAGGGTGGTGTGACTCTCCTGGGTGGTAAATTAAGGCTGCTGAAGAAAGAACAATAAATATATTTTTAAGATTGGATTGCTCAGTAAGGAACTCGGTGTGCTTGTAATGACAGGCTGATGGCTTTTTAGGCTTCAGAGGGGACAGAGCCTGTGACATGAGCCTCTCAGGCATGGCCGGGCAGGTTACCCAGGTCAGAACTTGTGTTAAGGATACAGTTCACGGCTCCTCTGTAATTGACTGATGCTAGGTTTGTATTTATTTCAGGAAGACTGTTCTAGAAGACAGGAAAAGAATGAACAGTTCGGAGACAAAAAAGGGAAAGGGGGGTGGGGAGGTGCAAATATAACTTGGGCAAAGCCCGTGATGGCTGGGTAATTAATCCAAGTGTGTTTTCACATTTCACCTTTTCAGCCAGGAAAAATAACAGTGGAAGAAATTGAAATGTTAGCTAAAACTGAAGCATCAAATGTATTTTGTATACTATTGTAGTGCTATTGTAGCTTAACTGCTGGTTGAGCTGAAGGGAAGCTGGAAGTCCTGACAAAAACGGGGGAAGTGGGGGGAAGAAGGGGGTGGTATTATTTTACAAAGGCTTTGGGGTGGGGTTTTTTTCTCTTTTGCTGTGATTTACAGAGGACAGGGAAGACACTGCCATGACTTGCAAGAGCAGGGACTTTCTAAATCACAAAGCCCTGAAAATACTAAAATCTTTCCCTGGGTTTGCTAAACAGTTCTTTCCTTACCCAGTGGTGCATAATTCATAGAGTATTTTGCAATGAACATCTCAGTATTTTAGAAAGAAAATCCATGTCAAAATTTCATAGGAAATAGCTGCTCTGATAGCTTGTAAGCTGCTGAGATTTCGGTTATGTATTTAAATGGTTTACATCATTGATTTACTATTGGTACTAGATCCACCAGCATATTTCAGTTTGTTCCATTTCCTGAGAAATTATTTTGCAGAGGGATTCTCTGCATTACATTCTTGCTTCTTTGTGACAGACTGCTATCGCTGCTGGTTTTCCTTGACCTCACTGGCTTCCCTTGAAGTGTTTCCTCTTGCTTTTCAAAAGAAAGGCCACCAGTGAGGAGCTGCTTCAACCTTTTCCATGGGGAATATTTCAGAAGCGCAGCCCAAAAGGGACACAGCACAAGCACGCATCCACTCCCATGGGGAGGATCACAAGGGCCTTCGGAGCAAAAACTGTGGGGGAAGTTTACCTGTGAAGCATCTCTAGGAGTTTGTGTTCACAGACATGTCAGTAGCTCAAGTACAGGGACTAAGCTAAGTAAACTAATTTACTAAAACCAGTAGCGTCCTGCAGGGACTGAGTTTTGCTAAAGGTTGAAACTCAGTCCCAAAACACCCTGTAAATGGAAATCCTTTGCCTTGTTTCCTGATCTTTCAGCAGAAAAAAAATGCAAGTAGATACACTGGGGGGGTTTTGAGGGTTGCTGAGCATGGGATAAGGGAAGACAAACTACTCCAGTACGGGGAGCAAATAAATGCTGAATCTACACTTGAAACCTTAAATGACTTGAGAGACCATTGCTCTGGATCTCTGGATGAGCTGCTATTCAAGGGATGTATCATGTGCAATGATTTTTGCTTGTACTCAAAATATGCTCTGGTGGAGGGAAACCAAAGATCTCTGAAGGCAGCTGCCCACATGCCTTGAGCTGCGGCGCCAGTCTCGCTTTTGCCATCTGCTCCAAGAGGTGGGTGTGCTGCAGGAATGCTATCTGGAGCAGTGTGCTGTGGCCTGACCACTGTGTCTGGTTTGGAGATGCTTACTCAGCCTCTGTGAACATGGTGCTGCAAGTAAAGGCAAGGGTGTGATACAACACCCAGTAAAATGAATCCAAAGGTTCATATCAATCTTGTTAGAAACTGGCATGTGCCCAAGAGGAGCTGGGTGAACGAAGCTGGTACCTAATGAATTCAATCCCACCTGAAGAAAATAAAACAGCCTAACAGTGACCATAATAGACTTTTACCATGAACAAAACACATCAATAAACTCAGCTATTTTATTTCAGGTAGTACATTGGACAGAGCAGCAAGTGTTACTGTGCTGCACCCTCCTCAGGCCATTAAGTGCAGCAAAGAAAGACTGCATGGCGGACAGAAGCTTTCTATGTTATCAAGGAGAGTTTTCTTGCATCTGCAGTCCCCTCTCCCAAGTTCTTTCTCAGAACTGAAGCACATCCTGTCAATACCCCTAAAGCTATAATTCAGTGGAGTTTTTATAGCTGTAAAACCTGAGCTGTATAACGATCAGCAAGCAGAATCAAAGCAAGTTGTAACCTGATTCTTCAAACTTGCAGGCAGGGTCTATAGGGCAGCAAGTAGAAAAAGAGAGAAAATTTGTTTTCAGGTCATAAAGATCTATTTTAACTTTTGAAATATTTGCTACTTTTTGAGAAGTGCTGGATTTTTACCACATACTTCACTGGGCTTTTCCCCTCTGTGTGAGACAATGCTGAGTAGTGGTTTTCTCTGGTGGTTATGTAGGTTTCTATTATGTTGTACCTAGAGAAGATGTTTCTTGGTTTTGTTTTCCCCCAGTCCTGTGCAGAGACAGGGTAGAAAAGAAGAAAGAAGACAGAAAAAGTCAGTGCTATATAATTTCTTATCTCAGAGTTGGTCATGTTCAGAGAAGTTCTCTAGCTAGCCCTTGATCCCAAACCTTCAAAGAGTAAAGATCAGCTCTAAATTGTGAATTTACTACTTGTTTGAATATAGATTAAGAAAAGCTTCTTAATCCTAGAAAAGAGTCAACAGTGCTCCAGGGAGCATACTACACTTATGAATGAAGTAAAGCACGCAAGCACCTCCAAAACTTGCTGTTACACCCCAAAGGTATCTGAATGGGAAAGGATAGCCACTGAGAGACAGAGAGACACATTGTTCTTCAAGGGATGTATTTACTTCCTGCTACTTTTCCCCCCACGCCAAAATCTGCCTGGCTGAAAGAACAAAGAATCATTTCACAGAATCACAGAACAGTTGAGGCTGGCAGGAACCTCTGGAGGGCATCTGGTCCAACCCCCCTGCTCAAGCAGGGCCACCTAGAGCCAGTTGCCAGGACCATGTCCAGATGGCTTTTGAGTACCTCCAAGGATGGAGACTCCACAGCCTTCTTGGTCAACCTCTCCCAGTGCTCAGTCAACCTCCCAGTCTTGATCAGAGGGAACATCCTTTGTTTGTGTCCATTGCCTCTGGTCCTGCCATTGTGTAGCACTGAAAAGAGCCTGGTTGTGTACTTGTTGCACCCTCCCTTCAGGTATTTATATACATTGATGAGATCCCTCCTGAGCCTGCTTTTCTCCAGGATGAACAGTTCCAGGTATCAGCCTTTCCTCACAGGAGAGATGCTCTTAATCATCTTCATGGCCCTTCACTGAACTTTCTCCAGTACATCCATGTCTCTTGTACTGATTTCTCCATGAAGTGTCTTGTAATCACAATATGGATTAGCCAGAAAAAATGCCACCTTAGTAACAGTCTCCTTTTTCAGAGGGAATCCCACAGCATAGCTAACTGTGCTGGCCATACCCATCGATCTTACTGGAGGCTACACACCTGCCCTGGGTGAGGGCAGAGGCGTTATCAAGGAGAAGGAGCTGATGTGGGGAAAGCAGGGCTTCCAGAGCCAGTTCAATGGACCTGTATTATGCAGCTTCCTGCCCAGCTCCAGCAGAGCAGGAGGGGTGCTTGGAGGAGCTCCACAGCCTGGACGCTCCCTGCTGGCACCTCAGCCCATACACAAGGTCAAAGAATGGGCGACCTCCATCTTGCTGTGGAAAGTGCTTCTGAACACACCTTGGATGTGGAGATATGGACACAGATGTGCATCACAGCACACTGCCCTCCCTTCTGGTGTCCTTACTGCTGCAGCAGTGATGTATCTGTGGTATGCCGAGTATCACAAGTAGCTGTCATGGTATTGTACACAGTTGTCTTACCTGCAATGAGCAGCAGCAGTGTAAAGAACACAGGAACAGTTGAAATGTCAAATTGTAAAACAAAATTGCTGTTTATCATTCTCACCAACCCTATACTTAACTGGGAAACTTTGTGGATTTCGCACATTCTCTCAGTGAGCCTTTTCTGGTTCAGTGCTATTTTTATTGAAGACATCACCAGCCCATCTTGCAAGTGAAGCTTTCAGCAGTTGTGCTGGATGGAACCAGGCACAGCTTGAATGACAGGTCTTCAATACTGCACTGGCTCATTAGTGAGATCTGTATTCTGCACTGAGCTGAAGGAACACGAGTAACCTGGGAGACTCCGAGCAGGCACTAAACCGCAGAAGCAGCATCAGCAATGACAGCAGATGGCAGGGTCAGCTCATTAACTGCGTTTATCTAATGGAAGACTTCCCATTTATTGTCAGGTAACAATACAAAAAATCATCTGTCAGAAATTCCACCTGGTCATAATTGATCATCATTAATAAACTGTTCCAGAACAGGCTGCCAAAATCTCAGCTATGATCGCATAACTCAAAGTAATTAGCAAACAACAACTGCTGAAGCGAGTTGCTTTGGTTGGCTGATGAAAGGAACCAAAGCTGTGCCTCATGTGGCAGAATGGAAAGCTGTTTTGTGAAGGTTTGCTGGGATGCCAAAACATCTGGTTTGCTGTCTTTCTCTGATAATGCATGTGTTGTGGAAAACAGGATTGTAACACTTTTTTCTAGAAACACAAATGAATACATAAATGAATAAATGCTACAGCTAGATTAACCTGAATCTGCTCTGAAAACCACAGGTTTCTCTCTGATTTCTACTTTGGTGTCTAAAGGAAAAGACAATAGACAGGAGTGTTCTTCCCAAAATAAAAAAGAGACTTTGTTTAAACCATGTTATGAATTTATTGCTGACATAATGTTGATGAATTTCAAACAACAAATTAATGTCATATGCACTTATCAGGGCAATCCCAAGCACAAATACAGGCTGAGTGGAGAATGGATTGAGAGCAACCCTGAGGAGAAGGACTTGGGGGTGTTGGTTGACAAAAAGTTCAACATGATTCAGAAACACGTGTTTTCAGCCCAGAAAGCCAATGGTGTCCTGGGCTGCATCAAAAGAAGTGTGACCAGCAGGTCAAAGGAGGTGATCCTGCTCCTCTACTCTGCTCTTATGAGACCCCACCTGCAATACTGCGTCCAGCTCTGGGGTCCCCAACATAAGAAGGACATGGAGCTGTTGGAGCAAGTCCAGAGTAGGGCCATGAGGACGATCAGAGGTTGGAGCATCTCTGACAGGAAGACAGGCTGAAAGAGTTGGGCTTGTTCAGCCTGGAGAAGAGAAGGCTCCGGGAAGACCCTGGAGCAGCTTCCAGTACCTAAATGGGAGCTACAAGAAATGTGGAGAAGGACTTTTTCACAAGGACAGGACAAGGGGTAATGGCTTTAAACTGACAGAGTAGATTTAGATAGAAGGAAGAAATCCTTTCCTTTGAGAGTGGTGAGGCATTGGAACTGGTTGCTCATAGAAGTTGTGGCTGCCCCATCCCTGGAAGTGTTCAAGGCCATTTTGGACAGGGCTTTGAGCAACCTGGTCTAGTGGAAGGCTGCCCTGCCATGTCAGGGGGTTGGAACTGGATGAGCTTTCAGGTCACTTCCAACCCAAACCAGTCTGTGATTCAGGATGGATTTGAGGAAAAAATTATTCACAATGAGGGTGGTAAAACACTGGAAGAGGTTGCCCAGAGACGTGGTGGATGCACCATCCCTGGCGACACTGAAGGTCAGACTGGATGTGGTTCTGGGCAACCTCATCTAGATGAGTTTGAGGGACCAGTTTAAGACTGGTGCTAAAAGTGAAATGTATGTGAGTGCTTTCAGTGAGGCAGGATCTCACAGGCAAGAAAGCATCATGCCATGCTGTCCTTGGACAACATACTTAGCAGCACTAAAAGTAGATTAATTAATAATGACAGAGAATGACAGGGTTTTGATCTTACTTCTGAATCCTTCGTCTGGCTGTGGTGCAGTCAGCAGCGCCTTGTGAAATGGTATTGCTACAGTTGGGTTTATTTTTATCTGGAGCAGACAAACTGCTGTCGCTCCTTCTCAGGTCTTTTGTAGGTGTCTTATTCTGTGTACCCTGCCTGAAGAGCGATACAATGACAAGGTCATACAGCAGTAACAGAAAAATGAGTGATACGCTTTACTTGCTTTGCCTGCGTTTGAGTAAGTGCCTATTAAATGATGTTTTTGCACAGCACAGTCAGAATAGCTCAATGAGAGCTATCCTTAAGTATTCTTTCCAGTGGGAAATCAGGGCATAGTAGAGCCAGAAAATAAATAACAGAATAAACAACAGATCAGGAAAACTGAAATACTGATTCCACAGGGGTGGCTGGTCCCAGGTGATCAGGTTATTAAGCTGTATACATTGCATGAGTTCTCAGCACCCGCAGGAAAAATGTTGCAGGTAGTATTCAGGTCAAAAAAAAAGGGACACATTTTTGCACAAAGAGGTGAAGGGACTCCAGTTTCTGAATTTTTTTTCTTAATGTGTTTTGAATAAGCACCAGAGAAAGGTGGTGGATAATGAAGGTGTTAAAAGGATGAGTCAAAGAATAGTTTTATTGTTTAATGACCTTATAAAATTAAGAAAAAGCGGTGTTCCAGTGCTTGTATTCCTACTTCTTGCATTGGTTTGTCTCTTCACACTAAAGACAGTTTTAAATTTAGTGGTTTATTAGTAAGACGTTTTTTGTTATGCACCATGCAATTGGGAACAGCTACTTCTGTCTTTGCAGAACTGGAATTTCTCATACAATTGGTACAAAAATATTTAAACTACAAGACTGATTCACTACAATATTTTTGCTTTAAGGAAGGTTGCAACCTACATCATTTTCTCTAAATTCCTTCCTTTAAGATCATTGTGTCTAATAGGAGCATGAAAAATGTATATATGATTTGGTACACACTCAGGGTGAAAGTGGAACTCTAAACCATTTACAATCAGAGTGTTCAGGGGCAATCATCTTCAATAGATTAATCTTGAAATGCTCTGGTGTGGTGGAGAATTGAAGCATAAAATTACAGTTACTACACAGTTGTGTTTAGTTTCTGCAGTGTGTTTTGAAATCGAGTGATGCTATACATTAGAACTGCAAAGAATCTTTTTGATATACAGGATGCAATTATTTAAAATTAAAAGCATTCATATTCTTTCTAAGCTGTCAGAAATAAATGACAGCAATGTGGCATGTTACAATCTCCAGGTTTTTCCTGTCTTTAGACAAAACTTGCTAATTGTAAAACCTAAAGTAAATTGAGAAGTCTCAAAGCACAGTTAGTGTACTAAATCCTCCAGATTCAATAATTACCAGTGAAGTATTACATACCACATCACTGGAAAAACATGTTTTATGCCTCTAAATCATTATGAGAGTAACTTATTCAAAACAAAATTTTGGATTAAAGTGTCATCCAGATGATGTTCCACAGACTCCAGAGTGCTTATTCCCAATTTTCAAGAGCCAAATAAATGATGAAAATGGTTTTCCCTTTACCTCTCCAGTCCTGAATTCAGAAAACTATTCGCCTTCCCATGCTGATTTCACACCAAACTAAGTATGAAGGGATAAAAAAAACAATGACAAACAAATATCCCCCCAACTTCAAACCCATATACACTGATTCCCCAAAAGAGAGAAAAAATATTTTAGAATTATTACCTTTAATTTATAATTTGTCCTCACACATATGCAGAATTTGCCCTGGTACAGATGATGGCTTATTCTTAGTAAGTCCCCTAATCAAAGTGGGAATCACTGCACAAGGTTTAGAGGGCTCCCTAGCACATACAGGAATTTTAATCTGATATTTGATCTTAGTTCATGCTATAATGCCTGTGCATCCTATGGAAGTGTACTTTATGTAACTGATACCAAACAAGTGGAGGAGTTCTTGCCTCACTTTTCAAGCAAGACATATGAAAGAGTTTTGCCACCATTATACTAACTGCACAAAATATTCATGATACTTCAACAAATCTGGACTAGCATTCACAGAAGATATGTTATTTGATGTTTTTCCAGGCATTTGGCTTGCTCAGTGTTTGCCAATTAGTTAACTAACCCGCAACAGATGCACTACTCTTTATTAAGAATAAATATTTTACTGTATGTTAAAGGCTTTGAGGTTCACATTTAATGTTTCAAAGGTTGGTTTTCTTCCCCTTGTTCTTAAATCCTGGGTCTCAGGCACCTGGGAAAAAATGAATTCTTAATGCAAACTACATGGGTTTTTTTAGGAGAACTAGTTCCTGCTTTGGCTTAGTTACAAACCTGCAGTCAGTCATCCAGTTTTGATTTAAAAAAAACAAATGGTTTAACAAGCAGTTTCAGTGGAGTTACTTTGGATTTACAGCAGTGTAATTCTGAACGGAACAGTCTAACCTGGAAAGAGCCATTGAATTTAACTGAGTAGGTACAACACATCAAATGCAAGACATTCAAAGGGATATGCATATCCAGCTGACACCTGGTGTATGCAGTCATCCAAAGTCTTCAACTACAAGAGTCAAAAGGACAAGGCCTGACCTCAGTCTTCGTTGCTGATACTTAAAAGACTGTATAAACATACCTCTTTGCATTTAGAATTCCCTAGATTTGCAAACTGCCATGAGCATGGCATGCCTGTATCATAACTGTGCTGAGTAGCTAAGCATGTAGCTCACATGCAAGTCTGCAGTGATCAACCTGATGCTCCCATGGCCTTCCTCCTAGAAAAGAAGACACCAACAAAATATGACCAGAAGAGGCAGCACTTCCACTTCCACCCTCGCCACATGGCTAAAGCACACAACAGGTATGTGGCTGATGTATACCTAGTTTCCAGGTAAATCTTGGACCATTGTGGAGACTACCAAAATGTGCTTGTGGAGACCATATCATAACTTGGGGCAAACCTGCAGTATAGGGCTAGTCCCTTCCCAAATTGTATGTTAAATATTGTGTAAAATTATGTTAATGTTAGTATGCATGTGTCCATGTTATATGTCATATACTTTAATTATGGTGAATATTAGTTGCCAAGCCTATGACCCAGATTCCCAAATTAAACCCAGATAAATGTCAAACCCACCAGAATGAAGAGGTGCTTTTGTTATTTCTTGTCCTGTGCCTTGTTCAATACTTAGCTGTACATGTGGTGTGTTAGTTGCTCTCCACTGGAAAATAGTCTGCAGTGCTCTGTCATCTACAGCTTCCACAGCACAGGAAAATGCTCTCCTTATTAGGCTGCCAGCCCAGGCCAAGGCTCAACGGGTAAAGCTCTCTCAATTTGGGTGACATAATTAGCAATTTGTTGCATTGTCCAACACAGCATGACCCTGTTCATGCATTTCTGGGGAGGGCAGGAAGCCACGATTACCTGTCTGCCTCCAGGCTGCCTAGCTAATTTCATTTGTCATTTAATAAGTGAAGCAGACTCAGACAGCAGCTCTTACAACTTGTTTATTAGCTCCCTGCATAAACATTTTGGTAAGACATTGTATGTATCACCAGCAGCAGCAAAGTACCAGAGCTCACAGCTCTTTAAAAGAGCTAATGTAGGTGCCTGTCCTCAGCAGCGGATTTGGGACATCACCTGGGACTCTTTCACCTGAGTACACTGACGGACACCAGCCTTAGCAATAGTGGAGCTCCAACCTTAGCTGTCCTGCAGTTTTATTATTGACTAAGGATTCCAGGTCACTTCAAGTGGCCTCCCTGAGGACTGGCTGCCCCTGGGTGCTTCCCTCAGGGCAGTGCATTCCTAGGGGTGGGAAGCAGATGGAGAAAGACAGAAATATAAAGACCGGGTATTTATAGTTGGCACTAGCCCTAGGTACATAAATACAGAGTGTATTACAACATCTGTTTCCCTGCAAAGACTGTATATATTCTTTTATTGACCAGTTCGCAGAAGAATTCTCCTGGCAGTAACTGAACCCATTTTCACATAATTTTCTAAAATATGCTTATCAGTGAACAATGTATTAATCGTCTGATCTTGAAGTTCCATATTATTTTCTGCAAAGCTGTAAAAGTTTCATTGTCTACAGACTTTCCTAAAGGTCTGAGAAGAGCTTTGAGAGAAAAAAATGAGCCCTGTAAGCTTATGTGTGAACATACTAATATAAGCAAATGAAAAACATGACTGCTTTTAAGTGAATGCTATCATTGAGGGTTTTTATTTTAATAAGAGACCCAAAAACTTGCAGTGTAATGCCTTCATTTGTCCAGGCAAGCGGATATATGCAGATGTGTAACTGAAGTCTGGGGAAAGACTTAGAATGATTTCTCTTGATTTCCCTAGTTTCTACCAGTAAATTTCGTATTATTAGCTCCTAACTAAGCTGTTTGTTGTGAGATTCAACTTCAGCAGCTCATGCAGAAATGTAAAGATTAAAGCCTGAAAAAAATGAGTTTAGAAAATGTTTGAAAATAATCAAGAATTCAATGAAAAAGAAACCCTTTCCTGGTATTGAAAGAAAAATCTTGCTGGTCTTAAGTGGTTTCAAGGTCCAGTGATAGGAACTGAAATACAGTGTGGTAATAGATGGCTGCATTAGATTTGACTAATTATGTGCCCTTGCAAACTACAGTATGTATTACTGTAATACTTGTGAGAAAGAATGCAGCTCAGCACATAGATGTGACCAGCAGCCAGAGTGAAAAGCCTAAACTCCATCATGCCTCCTTTGCCTGTTACTGCCCTCTAGCACAGGTAGGGTTGGCACAGACGAATTTGCCTGTCCAGAGTACACAACCCATGCAGAACGGATGGACAAGGGTGCGGTGAGTGGACAAAAGTGGTCAGACAGACAGATGAATGGCCAGCTAATTTACGCCAAGAAATTTTACTTTAATGTGTGTGTGTACATGTGAAGAAACTGAGGGAGCAGACAGCAACAAGAGACTAAAACCCACTCAGCCATATAACTACTATTATCTATCTCAGGTATCCCCATCTAAATTCACTAGCCTTCAGGATGCGTGTTTTACAAAAATGGCCCCTAAGGGCTCAAAATTTCTTTCCAGAGAACATACGCTGTGCCTCAGAGCTGTGAGTTTAAGCTATAAAGTTGGGAATTGCCTCCTACAAAGTACCAAGTGTGAATTTTACAAGAGCAGGTGGTTCAATGCCTAAACTGTATGCTGACCTGATCAGGTTTTGGGAATGACTCATTTTGTCTATGGCCCTTGAGGTCTAGCAGGGAATTTTAGAATATGCACTGAGCAGTTTGAATGAGGTAGGAGCTGTAGAAATTGCAGGAATAAGTCACCATTTTCTTTTACATCTCAGCAATAGCAGCTAGTGTCTCTTTTGTGCATGGATCCAGACAGCACATTTGGTCTGGGATGTATGGATCAGTCCTACGAACTCCTGAGCTCCTGAAATTGAAACCAAAAGGTGAGCAGGAAACTGGGATCAAGCTCTTCTGCCTACCAACAGGCTCCACTAACTACATGGTGCTTGTACACTAAATGCTGCTATTTTAAAACAAGTAGCTATATTTAGAGGGTTTGAGACTCTTGAGCCCTTGGGATACGTGTAAGTCATGGTCTGATAATTTATATCAGATTTAAAAGCCTGTTCTGTTCAGTGCCTTGATTTAAGTATGTGCAACCGCAGCTGTATGCTTGCGGGAAGGCAGGATTTCACAAAGAATTTGCAGGTCAAATGAGGAATTATCCACAAGGTTATACAACAGCTGAGCAGTAGGGTTTGGACCATAACTCTGGATTTAAGTGTCTCAATTCCACATCTGATGCCTTAGTCCTTTATTGGCTCTAATTTCATGTGTTTGGAAGGGATTTTTCCCATGGGAGGTTTAGAAATGCAGCTCTGAAAGAGTGCAGCTAGCTGTTCTTTGAAGATTTTGGATTCAGAAGGTGCTGATGTAATTAAAAAAACATTTTAACTCAGCCCAGCCTATACAATTGGAAGTAAAAACTGATTCAGTAAACAAGATGTGCTCGGAACACAGTGACCTGGCAACCTATAATAAGGCCTCCGAAATACACACTACATAGAGCCAGAGATGCCAATTGCTCTAAACAGTGACACCCACTGTTCTGTACCACCGTGTCACATACTTGTTTTAAATCTATTAATAAATAATGTATTATGTTTTCTAAGTTAACAATAATTGGAAATAATAAATGATCCATGTAGCATAAGTAAAGAAACCCTTTAAAAAATGATTTGGTGGTGCCACTGCCAGTGCCACGCTGCTGACTAGGAACTAATTATAACTGCCCCTCCAGCCTGGTGTTTGCTCCCAGGAAGTATTTGATTAACCAGCATTGTGCTGTTGTGGCTGCCCATGGTTGGCAGTGCTGCTGCCCGTACAGCAAACAATGATATCACATATGCACTGCGGACTGAGGTGGGGAGGGGATGAATTAAGAACAAAAGAGAAACTGTTGCCATCCTCTTGGAAGTGCTGCACTCAGGGCGTCTGTCCATTCAATAATTGCATAGGACCTCGGTCGCAGCAGGATTTTGTAATTACAGAGCTTAATTGTTCCTGCCTATTATAAGTGGCTCTTTGTTTTTGCTGTTGGTCTTTCATAGTCACCCACACGCTCTGTTATATTTCTGCTCGCTTGTCCCCCACTTGTTCCCCTACCAATTCCTCCACATTCTTATTTGTCATTTCAATGCACTTTGCCATGCAAGCCTTGGTTTAATTTCCTCATGCCTCTGCTGTTCAGTGTTTCTGTCTCAGTAGTTCTCAGCCTGCTCCCCTACTTCCATTTCAGCTCCCACTCTCTCACTGAAAACCACTCATGCTGATTTTACTTAATGCAGTATAATTAAGGGTAGGGCCTTTCAGAGGGAAAAATGTCACATTTGTAGACCAGAATGGAAAATTTGACAGGATGATATCAAATCTTGGAAACGTACTTTAAGATCCTGACAATGAGTCTAACAATGTCCATTCACTTGGGGGTTTTGGGAGGTTTTGGGGTTGTTTTTTTTTAAATTGGTATGGATCATTTTTGTGTTTGTTTGACCATCCTGAGGGCCAGTATCACCTACAAATTTGCCTTTTAAAAAGCTGCAGAGAGAGAAAACTAGCACTGGGGGAAAGATCTGGTTTTGGCTTGCTCAGTATGATTACTTAAAGTATTTTGTAACTAGTTATATACAAACAATGTAAATTCTAAAACTATTATCTTTTTTTGATAGTGGCTGCCCCTTCAGCACATCTAGCACATCCTTGAGGCCAATTTCCTGTCCTCCTGACACTGATTAGCTCTTGGAGCAACTCATGTGGCACTGTGAATGGCAGCTGCAATGGAAAGGCCAGAAACCTGGAAGTACTCAGCTTTGCAGGGTACCTCCTTACTCTGCAGTTGCCTGGATCAACCTGCAGGGCTCCCTGGATCTGCTTGAATCTGCTAATACAGCTTCTGCATGCCCGTGCAACCTGACTTGGGCTGCCGTGTTCTTCTGTTATCTTTCGCTTATCATGCATGGCATCAATCTTCATTAACTTTGGCATAAGCAATGTGCATGATGCCTCATGTTTAACTACATGATGGTCCTATGCCCAGTCCACTCTAACTGCTAAGCTATAAGGCAGGTAACTCAGGGCTCCACCTGACCCTGTCAGGAAGCTTACTCCTTCCTCTCTATACAGATGTCACATATGAAGCCTCCAGCCTCACAAAGGTCTTTGTCTGGATCTGGCATCTGTATGAGGAAGTCACTGCTTGGATAACTCAGGATGTTCACAGATGAACTGGCAACTTGTTCTGCATTAAAAGATAGTAAATAAAGGATGCCTGTGCCTTTCACTTGCAGAGGCACTCCAGCTTTGCAGATGAGGTTTTCCAAGCAGATTTTGATAATGAAATAACCTAATATGAATTTGTCACATTAATGTTTGCTGGTGGTGGTGATAGTGGAGTGTGATAAGAAATCCCTAATTTTCCAGGTGAAGAAAACAGAGAGGAAAAGGAGGACATTCAGGCTTTGGGCATTGAAGATATTATCAGTGAATCTGACCTTGAAATTTCTGGCATGGCTGCATGTTTGTGGACTGCCTCTTTGCCAATTCATATCACTACCAGTGGCCAAGCTCTCCACAGAACACTATGCTGTCTTCCTTTGAGAGCAGCTGCATCCTCAAATTCCCTGGCTGATGGAGGATGAGATTTGCACTTCCCAGATGATCTGCTCTAGGTGTTGACACTGGAGCTATCAGAAAGAGCAGGTGCAGAGAACTGGTACATCTATTCTCAGTTTGAGTGGTGGCTGGGATGGTCTTTCCAACGTATTTCCAGATGGGGTAACAGATGGCTTTGACGCACTTAGTCCATAATGGAAATCAAACATACTCCTTGTTCCCAGCCTTATGTTAATACCTTCACCAAACTTAATGGGCTTACTAGAACAGCAGCAATATAATGTGGCCTTCACCACTGCTCTAGCAACCTTTGACCTTACAAACACACCACATGCACCCAGCAACTGCCTCCCATGACCCTTCACGCAACCAGAGCTCACAAGCTATATCAGCTTTGTCCTGTGCTTTCCTCACAGGATCATCTACGCCAAAGAATGCCAGCAGCTTGCTCAAGCCTGTCCCCTGCCTCCACATCCCAATACACAAGACTCATAACTCTTCCTGCTGTTTGAGCTGCTGTCCTTTGTGATTTACACAAGTTCTACTCCATAACAGAAGGAGGTCAACACTTTCAAGCTGCAGCTATTCATATTGCTCATCAAATAGTTCAGGCTGGACCAAACAGTCACTGGACCTGACTCTCCCAGAATAGCCTTGACACATACAGCACAGGGATCAGCTCTTGTAATATTCAGATTCCCTGTACAGACACCTTAATTTAGAAGGAAAGCCTCTTGAGACAAGAACTCTGCTGGTCTAGTCTGCAAGAAGTGTCTGCAATAACCTTTTCAGTAGCCATTTCTCCAGTCAAAGGCAACCCTTCTGGCAGCATTCAGTGAGGGTGGTGAAGTGGAAGACCTGTGCATGAAGTGGCCTACAAATAACATTCTGCATAAGGAAGGTACACACAGTTCCCTTTTTGATTTAATTTTCTTATCATTGTAGAGAGGGCTTTTTCAGTCTGTGATAGCACATTTTATGGAGGTCAGAGGTCAATGGCTCAAGTCTGAACGCTAGGCCAAGAATTTTAGGGCAATTAAACCCAGCAATTTGTCAGCATGCATATTTTTATGGTCATATGTTGTTGATATACATTTAGCCCACATTATGGCTCTTGTTTTCCTCCAAATATTTTGCAGCTGTCCATGCTCCATGGAAGAGTTTTAGACACATGCAGTCCAGGAACTGGAAATTTCCATGTCAAGCAAGAGTCTGTGTGTCAGGAATGTGTGCTTGTTCTTAACCTGTGTTTGCACCAGTGAACAAGTGGTGCCTATCTGTAAATATTATATAGCTTGTGGCTCTGAAGACTTTAGCTTGTTGCTAAGTCTTATTGCAATATATATCTTTTCTCTAGAAAAAGTAAGCAGGAGGTTCTTGGTTCTATTATTCCTATTATTCCCTTTCCCATTAGCAAAGCCTGAAAAAGAGTACTGCCTGTATCGCATTCCTAGATATGAAGACATATCTGTAGATATGAAGACTTGTCATTGTGGATATCTTCTGCAATGACATCTGTTCAACTTGTAACAAGCTGATAAGCTCTCATGCGATAAAAATCATCTTCAAGTCACATGAACAGAAAAGATGGAAGAATTCAAGGCATACAGTAAAATGTAGCTTTGAAGTCAGGAGAGATGCATGGGAAAGAGCTGGGGTATAAACGGTTAGCAGGCATTGAGCAACTTTAGAGGCTTAGTACATGGACAGCTGTTCTCCTTTCCTTTATACTAGCTACTACGTAGTATCAGCTCTCTGTTCCATCCTTTTTTCATCACCATTGCTGCAGTTTGAGTACTGGAAAAAAAGACTGAGCAGACATGGCAGTGTACATGTTAATGTGAACCTACAAAGCAGTTCACCTCTCTGAGGACAGGCAGGACAGGACCATGTGGTATAGTTCAGTCTGATGCTTTTTGCCAACAGTGTTTTAGGATGAAGGTAAAGTACATGGGTGCAAAGTGTGAGGGCCTGTTTTCAGTCAGAAGAGAAAGGAAAAGCTCCAGCTCCTGAGTGTTCCTGTTGTTACGGCAACAGAGGGAGATGTCTGCTCTAAAAGGAAAGGATCGAGAAATTTGTCTGAACTACTGAAGACAGTCAGGAGGGAGAAAGCAAAGAAATTGGTTCCAGGAGAGATGTGGCAGCTGTCACAGACCTAGGAGGGAGGGAGGAGAAGGCAACTCTGTCTGGGTACATGCACATTGTGTCACATCCACCTCTTCCCTTGAGAAGACATGTTCCTGCAGCACAGAGCTATGAATGCAGAAATCCACACTCTGGACCCGTTACTACTGTGTGTGGTAAAGAAAGAGCCTTCTTACTCCATGAGCTAAACGTTAGCAAGCTGAAACAAAGCAAACGGGTACTCTGAAACTGTGGCTGTGTGACCTCTCAGCAGGAATGAACTGCCCACAGTGATCAGCAAGACTCGAGTGCTGATTACAACAGTCATTACTGTCCCTTCAGTAAATGCAGGGAAAGAACATGTGCTCTGCCTACCCTGCTAAGCTAGCAGGGCATGCTGTGTCATGTTGACTGTAGAGATCTTTTTTGCCATAACCTACTTAGTTCACTTAAATGAATGTTACAGAAACTACAAAAACTTTTTTTTAAGCAGCTGCACTGCATATTTGTATGAACCTGGAACGGCCACCTTCCAGGCAGCAGGTCTGTACTTATCCCCTTCCTTCACTCATGCAGGTGCCAGCTTCTGCCATCAGTCATGAAGCCACTCTGCTATGAAAGGCTACAAGGGGGATGTTGGGTCTTGATGTAAAGGGAGCTGGGCACAACAAAGAGGGAGCCATGTTAAAGGGTATCAGATGGCATGGAGGCTAGATTTCAGACCTGAGCACGCTGCATCCTTGATGTAGGGTGGACACGGGCAGTTGGGCAGTACACTCGGAGTGTACCGAGTGAACACAAACAGCACTCAATCCTGCAGTCCTTTCACCAGAGCTGCAGGTGGGATCGTGGTGGGTCATCCTTAGCTGGATGCCAGATGCTCTCCAAGCTGCTCTTCCATTTCCCAGCTATAGTAACGGTGTTGATATAGCCAGTGGAAACTGATATTCTTCTGAGATACAATATAGGAAAAATACAACAGGAAGGGATTGTGTGGGTTTTGGGTTTTTGTCTTGTTTGAGTTTTGTGTATAATTTTTGTTTGCTTGTTTACTGCAAATTGAAAGTTAATTGGAAGTTATTTGATGAATGATGACAGTAAAATTAATACAGACTTAAGTGTAAAATAAATGATAGTAGTGTCTTCTGGGAGGCATCAGCACTATAGGTTAAGAAGGACTCATGGCACTCTAATCTCCTGTCAGGTTGGCTGTCCTGACTCACAAGGATCACCAGAACCTTCATGGCAAAGTATGCGTGGGGGTAACCTGAAGGCAACCTGCATGCAGTGCTGCAAACCATGTTGCTCTACTAACCCACAGAACAATTCTCACTAGGAGAACTAGGACCAGTAAAAGCAAGTAAAAGATGGACTTACCAGGGGCAAGCTATTCATTATGCTTGCTAGAAACAATGCTAAAATAAAGGTGGCTACAAACACTCTAGGGTAGGCACTCAGTGATGGCCTTTGTAAGACCCCAGTGATGAAGCTCTCTTAAAAAATCTTCCTCCCTACCGCTTGGTTGAACGGTGGGTTGCCCCACACAATTCTTATTCTCCCTGGTTAAAATTGAATAGGTGGGGAAGGACTGAGTAATGAACGACAGAAAGTTTCTTAAGTGTCTTGATCTTCAAAACCAGCATGTTGTTAAACAAGCTGAGAGTGGTCAGCTGTACTGTTACACTTCAGATAAAACCAGATACTTCTTTAATCTGGTTATTTGAGTTAGTGACAGGAGTGCTCACAGAATCGTAGAATACCAGGTTGGAAGGGACCTCAAGGATCATCTGGTCCAACCTTTGTTGGCAAAGCATGATCTAGACTGGATGTCTCAACACCCTGTTCAGCTGAATCTTAAAAGTGTCCAGTGTTGCGGAATCCACCACCTCCCTGGGGAGATTATTCCAATGGCTGCTTTTACTCATTGTGAAAATTGTTCCTCCTGTGTCCAGTCAGAATCTCCCCCGTAGTAACTTACACCATTTATACCTCATCTTTTTCATGTGAGTCTTTGTAAGAGGGAGTCTCTGCCTTCTTTGTAGCCACCCTTTAAATATGGAAACATAGTGATAAAGTCTCCTTGTGCCTTCTTTTCTCAAGACTGAACAGACCCAGCTCTCTCAGCCTTTCCTCATAAAGCAGGCTTCCAATCCTTTGATCATCTTTGTGGTTCTTCTCTGGACCCTCTTCACAGTGTCTACATCTTTTTTCTTTTTCTCTTTTTTTTTTTTTCTGGTCTGCATTCATATTGTAGCACTTCTGTTTTTGATTAAGGTTTCCCTTGACACTAATTTTTATTGGAATTTGAGGAATTGCAAATGGCTTCACAAATAACTTCTTAATTTGATGAAACAAGCAAGGAATAATACAAAGGGTGAAAAAGCCTCAACATCCTGCTCTCAGAGTATTATGGCACACATGTAAATAAAGAAAACAAATCAGTGCCCCGTGCACACTTCATCAACTGCCTAACAACTTGCAACCAGTTAATTACACACCTTTAAAATGCATGTACAGGAGAAATGATTCAGAAACAAGCCTATAATGAGAAAGGACAGCACAGAAATACTGACTCCATTCAGGGAAATTTAACCCTTTACATTTGACAGTGCAGAAAGAATGTACTGTATGTCATATCAAAGTAACAGCTGCTTTATGCTAAGCATTTAATGACCACTAATCTACAATAATCACTCTACATTTGCTTATTGCTACTAACCTTTGTAACCTTTACTCCTCACTTAAAAGGAAGATAATGATTTACACATTACACATAAGAACTGAATGTTAAGTTAGTTAGCCTTTATTAAATATACTGAAGACTATTAAGTGATAAGTAATATTAGGGTGAGTTACTTTCACATTTCCAATTATTTAGTACCCATGTAACCTGATAGCTCAGTAAATACAGCATTGCTATGGTTAGCAGTAGAACACGAGCTTCATTTCAACTTTGAAAATCCTTAGGACTTATCAGGCTTTGCAGAGCTTGCTTTAGCATGCCTGCAACTCTGGTTTACTTTGTTTATCTGTAACAATTTTCTCATGACCGGGTGGTAATTGTCTCATATGCTGATCTCTTTGGAGGCCAGTGAAAGGACATGAGGAAATGGAATGAGGCTGCATCAGGGGAAGTTCAGACTGGACATTAGGAAAAGGTTCTTCACTGAGAGGGTGGTCAGTCACCTAATCAGGGCTAATCAGGGAAGTGGTCATAACACCAAATCTGACAGAGTTCAAGGGGCATCTGGATAACGTTCTTAGTCATATGGTTTATCTTTAGGTAGTCCTGTAAGGAGCAGGAAATTGAACTTGATGATCTGTATGGGTCCCTTTCAACTGAAGACATTATATGATTCTACAATTCTGTATTTTACTTTGGTGTAATTTTATATAATTGTGTGACACAACCATTATATGTAGTACTGAGTGGTTAATAAGCAGTTACTTGTTAGAATGAAATGTTTACGCCCTTATCAGAATAAATGCAATGCACAGGATTACAGTCATGAAACGACAGGAGCGGAAGGAGGCTCAAGATGACATTGGAAATTTCAGGGCTGTAAACAAATGACCTAAAAATACACAGATGTGGGAGTAAGTCGGAGAAAGCCAGTTTTAGGGGTTACAAGGAGAACAAATAACTCCCACCACACTGAAGCAAATCACCTTAGCACCTGTGGAGGCAACAGAAAGGTGAGCACAACACTGGAGATAGAGAGGTGGATGTTAGGAAGCTTTTATAAGAATTTTAATTCTTTTTAAGCTCTATTATTTGAGAATTTCTTCCTGTAATAGTGCTGTTTTCTTTTCCTATAATTATTAGATTTGGACTGATTAACTCTTTCATTGGCCTGTCAAGTTTTACCTACGCTGACAACATACTCTTGACTTTGCAAATCATGTTTGCTTCCTTTTTTCCTACAACAAGAATTTGAGGGTAATAATGGCTCCTTGAGGAAAGCCTGCATAATTACGTTGACTATTGTAAGTTATTTTTGTATTTTCTGCCCTTCAAAGACTATGCCAGTTTCACTGACTGCTGATAGGATTTCAGGAATAACTTGTGTTTTGATTCTTTTCTTTTTCCCTGATTGTGGTGTGTCACTACAGAGTTTCATACCCTGCTGCCTGCCTGACCAACTGGAAGCAAAATGTACTTTATTCTGAGCAGGTTGTGTTTCAGTATGTATGAGCCTTAATGTAAACAATATGTGATGGTCAAAAGAGTATCAACACCAAGGAACAGAAATGTCTGTCCAAAAATCTTTAAATGTTAACTTCCATAATCAACCAAACCAGATTGTTTTCAATCTGTGTAAATGAAGAGCACTGAACCATGGGTAAATGCACAGGTACTAACATCAGACAGGGAGTTTTGGCCTGTACTCCCACCAGTATTTGGTAACAGCCTTCGGCTGGGTTCCTGGGAACCCTGGCGCGGGCATGGTGGGATGATTTTTCTTCCATGATGAGCAGCCTGTGTGTGTCTACATCTGAGGGAGTCATCAAGATGCACTGAGTAGAAACTGAGGACTAACAGGCACTTCTAAAATGTGATTTATCTGATTTCTTTAAAACATCCACCTGTGAATGAGATTAATCCTGTCCTGGAAGGGTCCTATGTCACGTCCTCCATATACAGGAAATTTAGACAAATAGTTCATATATAGATAGCTATGTTATACATATGAGAGTAGATAACTCCCACTGAAAATAAACTTCCATTTGGAGAAGACCACAAAAATGAGTATGCAGTCCTTTATCACAATCCATTATCGGAGCCCAGAAGCTAGCAAGGGTTAGGTGCCTAGTCATATAAATAAAATGGAGATGTACAGTTATAATGAAGATGCAGATGCACAATTGCTCTTTTCCCAGTACAATAGCAAGTTTAAGATTTATTGCCCTCTTTTGCGCCTCACTATTCGTCACTGCCTTTGGGCCACAGGTCCTTCAGGTCACAGCTGGATGATATGAAGTGTTTATCTGCAATCTCCATTTAAGCAATCAGGCTTCTTATCTTCTGCCTCCGCAGCTCATGGCCTTTTTTCACAGCACCTTTCCTGTGCACTCAGACTCCAGCCCAATATTCTCCTCCAGAAAAACCACACCTCTTCAGAACAGTACACTCAATACCCCTCAAACATTTATTCTTTGATTCTTATTTATTCTTTTATTACCTGGAGGAAAACAGGCCTGAAATACCCTACAGATAGTTGCATTCACAAACGTGTGGTACTTGATTTTAACTCAAAGCAGGTACTGCTTTTCTCCCATAGATTTTTCCACACTCTTAAAATCTGAATTAAATTAAGCTAGGGAAAACTGAATTAAATGTGGTTTTTAGCATAGAGTTTGCTGCAGTCTGCAGTCTTTCAAATGGATACTGTGGTACAAGAGTTTTATGGATTGCCAAGAACTCTTTAATGGTACTCTCAACTGAAAAGCCATTGAAGAGGTGGATGAAAAGGGCATGCTTTATTTCAGGCACTGGTGCATCAAAGCATGGAAGCAGCAAATATTTTCAGTAGCTATTTGTTAGAGTTGAAAGCAAAATAAATTATTCTTTGCTTCTAGGTAGCAATACAGTTGCAACAAGAATACCTATAAGAAAAAAAAAAAGAAATATTAAATGGTGCAAACATTGGTAATGCCTCATTTGCAGCTGGTAACTTTAGTATCTGCTTCTGTTAAATACCACTTTACCTACAAATAAACAAAGAGTAAGGGCATTTCCTGCTAGCTGTTTAGCACATGCATAATTTCAAAATGAAGAAAGCTGCTGCTAAGGCGTCATTCAATTTTGAGAGGTTTACAGCAAAAATATTTAACCAGAGAAGAGTTTCAGCAGGAAATATTTCATATTGTCAGCTTTGAATGCACGGAAACATTGGGGCATGTTCCTGTAAAACGCCTCTCTAATGTTACAGTTGCAAGTATAGCACCATGTTTTGCAGCAGCATTTTTGAACATTTTGTGATGATTTCCCATTTAAAACTTTTACGTTATGGGTGATGAAAATCAAGATGGTGGCTACCAGCGGCTGAATACTGTATTTCTGTGCAATTGTTCTGCTGACAGGCAGGGTACACAACAAAATGACCACACGCTAGCTGTATAACATGCACAGTTTATTAAACAAGCACATTAAAGCGATTAGGCACACTAAAGCAAACAAGCACACTAAGCGAATCGGCTATATATCTATAAATACATAATAAGTACAATAAAGCAAATCAGAAATATATATATAAATACAAAGGAAAATCAGCAATGCATCAGATCATTACTGCATAGAGATAACAGGGATTAAGAAGAAATACATCACCAATTACCACCTAATCATTATCCAGGCCCACACTCCAAGCTGGGAAGCCTCGCTGCAGCCAATAACAGGAGACTCAGCTAATCGGGAAAATTCCTATGCTGTGCATCCTCCCATAGGTGAGGCTTCAGATTCGGCTATAGGACGGTCCTGCTTTTACACTCTTAGAAAAACAACTGGCTTCATGCCAGATCTGTAATTGTTCACTCTTGAGGTCGTGCAGTTTCTCTTGATCTCACTGTTGTCTGCGCTAAGAGCGTTGGCCAGGTGCCCCGGTGTGGCCAAGTATGAAGGTCATAGAACAGCTGCACCCTTTTGTTTTCCTGCCTCTTCCACAAACAGTCACAATGAACATAAACACGATGAACACATATACTCTACCAAATACACTTTTACGAAAAGCATACTTTGTTATGTCTGTCATGAGATGGAATCAAATCTCAGCTAGGTTCCTATCCATTACAGCAATGCCCTGAAAAGTTTATTGTAGAATCTTAGGGTGAGCACACGACACAAATATGTTAAAAAAATAATGCACTAAATAAAGGGTAATTGACAACAAAATTAAGAATTATTTGATTGTAAAGGTGGTCCTTATTTAAAAATGTGTTGAGAGAAAACAAAAAATGAAATAGGCAAGCAATCAGTGGTTTACAGTAGGTAACAATATTTTGGTATCACAGTCATTTCAGCAGAATTACACTAAAGCTAATTCTGTTTTTTCTGCAAAAGTTTTAAGCATTAAAAGGCATAAGTATTGCTGAAAGGTTCAGATTTGACAAGAGGCTGGGTGTGATGTGTTTGGAATAGTGTGTAACACGAAATTTTATAGATTATGTACACATAAATCAAGAGCCTTGTACTAAAAAATGGTCTTAGAGTATGTCTTCCAACTCAGTCCATTAATAGGTAGGTACTCTATGGTATTGTCTTCTAAGAGAGTATATTCCCATCTCAAAAACTGTGCAAAAATAGTGTACCTCCTCTGTAAAAGGATGTAGTCAGCATACATGAACTATGCATTCATACTTCCACAGACGAGGTTCAAAGTCAAGATAATTTCAATTTATTTGATATTTGAATTTAAAAATAACATTCAATAGTAAGTTACAAATAATTGACAGCAGAGAGTCAGGCAGAGGTGTCACATTGTTTCTCACAGTTTCCTGACTAGTAGAAGTATTTTCCATTATGTAGGTAGGCCGGAGGTATATTCTATATGAATAACAACCTTTAGTGTATTTCTCTGCCATGAATGTACCCATCAGCTCTTGAAGGTACATGAACTCTCTGGAAAACCTCCTGCTTCAGCCTATACTAGCATCTGCACTTGTTACGGCAGCTGATAAAAACAAACACTGTGACTGAAACCAAGCCCCAGTGTATCCACCTGCACTAGACAGAAACGTTCATGCTTCATTCATGAACACAGGACTGGAACTATCACGCAGCTGGCTCCTATCTCCAGCACCTGTGGTTTCCATCAGTCCAGATGAAATCTGGGACGCACTAGGACAACTAACTCATCAGCTAACAAAACCCTGCCTTTTCTGAGTGGATTACAATATAGCCAATTTACAGAACTGCCTTATACTGGAATATAATGTAAAAACTCCCAGTATTACGTATTAATACTCAAACCAGTTTATTTTTATCGAACTGCCAAAACACGGCCACAGCAGTGGAGCCCTTGTATATCTGCACTACTGCCACCACTGAAATCACGGCTGCTGCAACCCAAGGGCCTCAGGTTTTGGGGGCTCTCACACAACTGTAAATACAGACGCTTCAGAAAAGTCAGACCTTTTTGCAAATGGCTCTGACACAAGCCAACCCAGTCAGGACACACCGCCTGCAGAGCGCCGCTCCGAGCAGGCCAGAACTAAGCTCTTGGTGCAACCCCTGCAGCCGAGCACCCCCACGCCTCGCCGAGATCCGATCAGCGCCGCACGGCCGACTGCGGCCTTCCCGCCGGCGGCCCGCGGCGCCTCTGCTCGGGCTGGGCCTGCGTC